>JAODAL010011497.1:0-99768 GCA_025379985.1 Phyllomedusa bahiana
CATTTTTTTTTTCGCCATGATGAAAAACATTATATCCAGAAGCAACTTTATCCAAGCATAATATGTTTGAAAACACAGATACCCTACCAGTCCCTACACAACCCTTCCTAAAGGCAGGGACCCCGTCCCAAAAGGGACGACCCCATCTATCGGTGGCTATACCCTGGTTCACAAACTAACACTAAGTAGGAAACAAACAAAATTGCTGCGTAATCCAAGGGAAATGGAACCCCAATGCGTTTCCGCGTCTGTAGTACGGTTCTTCAGGGGGAATATTTCTCCAAGTATACAATAAGCAGCACAATGAAAAATAGACGTATATACTGATAAAAAGTCGCCACAACTGGCGATCTGTTAAACAAATAAACAGGCCCCTGATGATACAAAAAGTGGACTAAAAGGCCCCTTACCTGATCTCCATTTAAACTATCCACATGTGCGTGCTGGTCACACCCATTTTAGTCTCACTTCTGTTTGCCATGTCTAATGCAAACAGATCAACTCAGCTCCAAAACATGCACAAGTCTCAAGATGACCTATTTCCTGTGCATCCATAAATTCAATACCCACATCAACAAACATCTAGATATTAGTTCCTATAGCTCAATGCATTGGTCCAAAACAAGCGCAGCCCGGCACACCAGCAAAAAACTGAAGCACAAATCCCTAAGAAAAACGTGTAACTGATAAATATGCGCTGTATTGTACAAAATATACAAATATATATTTACCTTTATATAATGAAGGTATTATAGATAATAGATGATATGGGCTGTTGATTCCTAAAGTTCTTTATAAAGAGCATAATATATCCTACACATTTAATAGTGAAAAGGTAAGGGGCATTAGCAAGCAATTTACCAGTCTAATAATATTTTAATAATAAAAAAATAAATCATAATACTTCAATCAATCAATTTACAACAGAGATGAAAAGCCGTAAATTTTTATCCTCTGATATGGATTTTTATCTGGGGCAAAAAAAAAAAAAAAAACATGTCGCACCACTTTCATAGAAGTAGACACATTTATGATTCTTTGATGCCAGACTTTGGCGCAGAACAGTTAGAACAGCCAGACCAAGTTAAAGGTGGCCTGTCTGAGCCAGACCTATTGTATTGGCACTAGACTGCGCCTGTATGTATGACCTGCAGAAGAACAGGTTCATGCATTCTGGCTCATATGGACAGTTACTGTTCCTGTTGTTCTCCACATCTTTGATACTGCTGTCAGTTACCTGACACACTTCTTTTGTGTGGCTGCTAGCAGTACGGGACAAACCATCCCATATCAATACAGTGGGTTACTGCCTGTTTTGCTCTGAGGTATAGATTCGGAGTTCTTTGAACTTATTCCTCCAGCAGAAAATTGCCACCACATAACTGTACTGGTACAAATGTAATACTAGCACCGCCCTCCTGGTAGAATTATTGGCTGGGCAACGAGAAGGATGTGCAAGTGTCGTCTCCACAGACATGATAAAATGTTGCTTTAAAAGAAAAATTAAAAAAGTTCTGCTTCTTAAAAACTCATGTCAACTGGGAACAGTGGTTTCCAAAAAAAAGGCTTTGAATTATTCCATGGGGGCCCCTTTTTAACTATTAAAATGGGGTTTTCATTTTTCTAGATAGTGGGAGATGCATTAGTATAAAAGAGGCAAGCTCAGACTGCCCACAGGGGAATAGGAGAATAATTTCCCCCACCAAGAGTTTCCTTTAAACTGCATATACATCCAAAAAGAGGCAAAAATGGGAGGGAGGGGGTATAAGAGGCATTTAATGTAATTAAAAAGAGGGCGAATTGATTTAACAAGTGGAATTGTTTTTTGAATTTCAGGAAAAAAACTTTGGTTGGAACGAAGTCGAAGTTTGGGGGGGTACTTCGCGAGGGAAGAAAAAGTTTGCTTTTGATTTATAAAAATGGCTGCGAGCACATGGGAAATGGGGCAAAGCACTCTGGGAGGGAAGAAGGGCATTTTGCCTACAGACATTGGGCAGAAGAAGAATAGAGATCGGGGGATTCCCGTGACCCAGCTCACCGCACTGTAAAAGTCTGGGCGGGGACGCTTGGGGAGCCATACCGCTCTCACTGTATTTATTAGGAAAGGGGCTGCCCGGTGTTTAAAGATATCTTTACTAAAAATCTTTTTTACAGCGATTTTTTTGGGGGGGGTTTTCACTTTCTCGACCCCTGCTTCTTTAACGTTCTATTTTGATTTTGGGGGTATTGGGTTTTTGAAGTCCAAGTGTGCGTCCATGCAGTCATATACTTTTTAAGCTAAATGATCAAGCACAATTTTTTTAAAATTTCCAAAGGGGTTATCTAAACCTGTTCCTGTTGATTATTTTAAAGGGAAAAAGCGTTTTACAATACAAATTTCCCCCCTTCATTTTTGGCTGCTCAATTTTTTGTGCAATTAACATAGAGGGTTTAAATTAAACGTTGTTTTTGCTGCTGTGGGCACTAAAAGAAACCGTCTTTTTCACCGCCCAAAAAATACATTTTCCTGTTGGCTAATTCATAACTGGGGTTATTACAAGTTTTTCTCTTTTTGTGTTTGGGGGAAAATAAACCGCCATTTAAACACGCTACAAATTTGGGAGTTTTTGGTGCTCAATTTTTTGCGCAATTTTTCTTCAGGGGGTTAAATTTAAGCGTTGTTCTGCTGTTGTGGTCTAAAAGAAACCGTCTTTTTCCCCCCCAAAAAAGAAATTTTTTCCTGTAATAATTCATAAAAATAAGGTTAAAAACAAATTTTCTTTGTTGTGTAGGTAAAATACAGCCTTGTAACCGCTCAAATTTTTGTTTTTGGTGCTCAAATTTTTTTGGCAATTTACATCAGGGGGTTTAAATTAAGCGTTGTTCTGCTTTGTGGGACTAAAAGAAACCCTCTTTTTCCCGGCAGGAAAAAAATTTTTCTTGAGCATAAATTTTAAACGAAGGTTAATTACAAGTTTTTCCTTGTTTTTTAGCGTAAAATACATGCCCTTTTTAACACGTACAAGCTGGTTGTTTTTTTTTGCTCAATTATTTTTGGGGGCTTTTTCATCCAGGGGTTAATTAAGCGTTTTTTTGTGCTGTGGTCACTAAAAAGAAACCGTCTTTTTCACCACCAAAAAAGACATTTTTTTCCGTAGCATAATTCATAAATAAGGTTAAATTACAAAGGGGTTTTTTTTTGTTGTGTAGCCCAAAAATTAAAGCCATTGTAACACGCTACAAAGTGGTGTTTTTGGTTGCTCAATTATTTTCGCAATTTACATCCAGGGGTTAAATTAAAACGTTGTTTGCTGTTTGGGGACTAAAAAAACCGCTTTTTCACCGGAAAAAGAAATTTTTCTTGTAGCAAATTCATAAATCGAAGGTTAATTACAAGTTTTTCTCTTGTTTGTAGGTAAAAATTCATGCCCCTTTAACATGCTACAAAATGGGAGTTTTTGGGTGCTTATTCTTTTGGTAAATTTACATCCAGGGGTTTTAAATTAATTTTTTTTTTTTTTTGCTGTTGTGGTGGTAAAGGAAACTGTTTTTTCCCGCCAAAAAATACATTTTTCCTGTTGCATAATTCATAACTGAAGGTTAATTACTTTTTTCTCTTTGTTTGTAGCGTAAAAAACCGCCCATTGTAAACCCCTACAAAGTGGTTTTTTTTTGGCTGTCAATTTTTTTGGCAATTTACAAATTTAGGGTTAATTAAGCGTTGTTCTGCTGTTGTGGTGACTAAAAGAAAAACCGTCTTTTTTTCCCCCCCCAAAAAAGAAATTTTTTCCTGTAGCATAATTCAAACTGAAGGGTTTAATTAAAGTTTCCTCTTTTGTGTAGCGTAAAATACACGCCCCTTGTAACAAGCCAAAGTGGTGTTTTGGTTTCTCAATTCTTTTGGCAATTTTTAATCCCGGGGGTTAAATTTAAGCGTTGTTTGCTGTTGTGGGACTAAAGAAACCGCTTTTTCACCGGAAAAAAAAATTTTTCTTGAGCATAATTTATAAAAAAAAGAAGGTTAATTTTCAAGTTTTTTCTTGTTTTGAGCCAAAAAATAATGCCCCTTGTAACCAAAAGCTAAAAAAGCTGGAGTTTTTGGTTGCTCAATTATTTTTCGCAATTTACATCCAGGGGTTAATTAAGCGTTTTTCTGCTGCTGTGGACTAAAAAAACCGTCTTTTTAACCCCAAAAAAAAATTTTTCCTGTAGCAAAAATTATAATGGGTTTAAATTAAAGTTTTTCTCTTGTTGTGTAGCCTAAAAAATACGCCTTGTAAAAACGCTACAAAGTGGTATTTTTGGGTTTCTCAATTTTTTTTGCGCAATTTACATCCAGCGGGTTATAATTAAGCGTTTGTTTTTTGCCTGTTGTGGTGACTAAAAAGGCAAATCTCGTTCTTTTTCACCTGTCAATAAAAGATATTTTTTCTTGTAGCATTATATTATAAAACTGAACGGTTAATTAACAAGTTTTTTCTCTGTTGTGTTAGAGGTAAAAATACATGCCATTGTAACACGCTACTAAATGATCGGTAGTGTTTGGTTGCTCATTGTTTTGGCAATTTACATCCAGGGTTTTATGATGCGTCTGTTCTGCTGCTGTGGTCACTAAAAGAAAACCGTCTTTTTACAACGCCAAAAAAAGACATTTTTGTCCTGTAGCATAATTCATAACTAAGGTTATTTACATGTTTTTTCTCTCGTTGTGGTAGTCATATAAATACTAGCAATTTTAAACATGCCTACAAAGCTGGTAGTTTTTGGTTGCTCAATTCTTTTGCGCAATTTTACATCCATGGGTTAAACATGTTGATACTCTGCAGTTGTTTTTCCCACCACAGAAGACATTTATGTATGCATTAATTCATATCAAAAGGTTAAGTATAGCCTGTTTTGTGCTATTTATATTCACGTAATTACATGTGTTTGTTTATACGGCACCATTACATGTAATTTTTCCTGCCATTTGTGGCAGAGAAATTTATTATCAAGGGTTACCACTACGGCTTCTTAGCGGGTTCTTTTAGAGTCAATACTGGGTGTGTATTTATCCTCATAGATATCTTCATCAAACAGTGTCTGTACATTTTAGAATCAAAATCCAAGTATGTCAGCAGGAGGTTGCAAGCTAGCGCAAGCCAGCAAGTGGGTATGTGTGGCCGTGATGTCTGCAGGGTAGCAGCAGTGTGAATCCGGGAGACAGCAGACACGGGTAGAATAACCCGCTTCGCAGGTCTAAGAAAGTAGCGGACACAGAGGGCTTCAGCGATTGGCAAGCGGCGGTAGTAATCACTCAGTGCCCCGCCCTCACACGAGCGTTGGCGGTAAAATCAGCTTACTCGGCGGTGTGGGGGGGCAAGTTCTTTGCTATGACACCGGAGGAGTTCGATTTATAGGTATATGTAGAATCTGTGAGGCTCAGAAAGTGAAAGAAAGCGTGGCCCAGGGAGCTAACGTGTGCACACGGCCCTGCGTCAACACATGCAGGTCTACCATACCAGTTTGGCCTGGGAGAAAGTGGCTCACATGTGGTGGTCCATCCTGGGACCGCAGCAGCAGCAGCGGTGGCCAAGTGGCTTGCATGCATGCAGCCAGTCAAGGCTCACCACCTCTGCAGCAAGGTGAGCTGTTTCTCTTTTTAAAATCTTTCCAGGTCCATGTTGGCTCCTTACTATTCCTCGCTACTCATGGTGCCAGAGTCGGTTCTGTGTAGGCGATTGAATAAGTGGACAACAGTCATGCATTCCAACCAATTCCTAAGGTTGCAGCAGTAAGCAGAGTGACCGTGCTCCCTGTCCTATGTTGTTGGTTCAGCAGTCCCTCCATATAACCATATATCATGTGATTCTGCTTACCATTCACAAGAACTAATGGCTTTGTGCCGGAGCCTAAGATGGAGAGTCCCATGCCGTAATTTCTTTTGTCCAAAAAAAGGCAGTAGTACCAGCACTTCATAAATATGGTAGAACAGAAGAGTGGGGCAGTCCTTGAGTTTATTGGTTTGTTCCAAGGTGCATGGCAAGCGCGGACCCATCTGGAGCTTGTAACTACTGGTCAGGGCCAGTACATGTCCTGTACGGGCCCATGGGGTGATGTGCTTCGGCCAATCAACATACCAACCAATGGGACAAGAGATGCTGCTTTCTCCTTATCACGTTTGTCTAAACTGCGGCTCCTGCGCCAATGTCCGCCTCCTCCTCCTCCACAACCACACCACCACACCATATCAGCTCCACATAAGTAATGACTTCCATTCTCTCAATTACCAATGTGTAGGGAACCACAGCTGGTGTCACGCAGTTCTACTCCTGGCTTGACATCATGCGAACGAGAGTCACACAGTCGGTAGGTATACCTGCTCCGCGTAATGCAAGCAGGAAATTTGATGTGGTTTGCCTTTCTTCCGCGCCAATCTGCAAATCGGAACCAAGCGGTGGACGGACAATGGGAGTAACCCCCCCAATTGGTGTCTGCGCTGCTCCGAAGGTAGGGGAGGTCCATGCACACTGCTTGGCGGCATGTGTATCAATCTTGGTTGTTGAATATAAGGTTCCTTGATAGTCTTCCACCGATTCTTCAGAAGATTCTGAAAATGGCCAGGAAACTGTGCATGCACTTCATCCTTTCTACTACAAAGCCAGGATACACCCTCTCGAGTTGCAGCCCGGCAGGAACGGCCCTCCCCCTCAATCACACTCTGATAGGTGTTGTTTCCTCACCCGGTTGGAATTCCAGTCCTGCCATGTTGGACCGACTGTATGAACAGAGAAAGGCCATTAACGTTTTATTTGATGATCCTGGAGGACAGGTGTAATCCCCTGGGTAACTTTGATGTCAGCCAGTGGCTGCTCATGCGTGGACAACTGCCGTTTGTTGAAGGCATTCGAGGGGAGGCCACGTTTATTGGTTCAGTCGCCAGGACTACGGGATGATAACGTCATTCCTCACTGCTTATGTCCTGGAACTGATGCATGAAATAAATCTGTGTGGGCATGGGACTGTGCGTGAGCGCTACAATCTTCGCAGCACATGAGTCGGTGGGGACTATGAAATGGAGGAGGAGGAGGAGAAGGACATTGGAGTCAGAGCATTGGTCTGGTGGAAAATTAGTGGATTTTTTTTTTTCTATCCAGGTGACAGAGAGGAGGAGCAGGAGCAGCTGGAGGAGGTGATGGAGTTGAGGAGACGATGGCAGATGACTCGCAAGCACCGTTGGCAGTATTATAGTGGTGATCAATTGGTGGGCAGTAAGCCCCTTCTGAGTCACTTGTGCAGATGGCCCGACCAGCATGCTATGATTTGCCTGGCTAGTGATGCCGAGATTAGGTCAGCATCAGGACAGTGGGATGACTTATGGCTCTCCACCTATTGGACCTCGACTTTACCGGTCCAAAAATGGGAGCCTTTTTTCCCAGATATTGAGTAGGTGAGGACAACTCAATTTACTATAGGGAAATCCTCCTTAGTCAGTTGGCGCTGCCTAATGTGCGGCATCGGCCCTCCTCTGAAGGTCTGACGGGGGTGTTATTCCAGCGCTCAGTTACTACTGCCGCCCGGCTGCTTGGGGGATGGTGGGGGGGGGTAGGAGCAATATTAGTACCTCAGCTCCATCGGCAGCAACACTAAATCGGATGTCACTGTGAGCAGGCCTTCCTTCTCACGCCATCCTAGCGATGGGACAGTGCTAGTCGCCAGCAGCAGCAGCAGCTGGACAATGGAGCAAGAACTCCTGACACCAAAACATGGTGGTGGCTACTTGGACAGCACTCTGCACTACCACCCATTTAGGAGATTCGGCTGGCTACTGGGCAGCCAAAACTGGATGTGTGGCCCGCAACTTGAGAGTTTTGAGTTGGAGATGGTGTGAGGAAAAGTAGATCAAGAGAGAAGATGATGTCCTGCCGGCCAGTAGTGTTGGCATCTGAGAGGGTTGTTCAGTGCGCGGGGGCCATCGTTATTCCACAAGGGAGAACCCGCTTGTCCATGGGAAATGTGTGTAACGACTGTCCTTGTCAAGATGAATCAGGCGTGGATAGGACTAGATTTCCACAACACCATTGCCTCTTGGCGTCAGGTTGGGGGGGGGGGGTGGTATACATTCAGCCACATGATGCACTTCCCAAACTGTGAGAAATGTAGTTCTGGGTTCAAATACCTGCTCAGCCATATATTATGATGGACAGACACCCAGCCTGATTTAGCCTCACACATTTACTAGCATGACTAAAATACTGTTTCTCATCTGACCTCCAGAACATTCTTTTTCCAGGTGACTGGTAGTGCACTCTCACCCACTACACACTCTGTCATTTGTTGCCACTTTATGTACCTCATTGCTGCTGTTCTGTTGCTGGTGCTCCGTGACATCCCACATGTGTCAATTGTGCCTACGCGCTGTCTCATCATTATGCAAGTGTATTTCCATAATAACTCCCTGCCGCGCCATCACCTTCATCTCTGTTGCATTGATTTCCAGCATGTGGTCGCTTCACTCCCTTTACTCCAGTTTTTGCCTTCCTCTCAAGAATGTCATGGGTGCCACTGTCTGTCCCTTATGCGCGCTTGCTTTTGGTGGCTGCTTTGCCCGTGCTCCTCCTCAACTGTAGTCATGTGCCATCGTTCTGACTCTCTCATGCTCTTGCGTAGCTGCTGTCACACTCCACACCTGTCTCATTAGGGCCAACTAGTCGTGGTCCTAATCCTGTTTTTTGCCTTAACACTACCTGCATGGTCATTGTGCCACGGCCTGACCTCATGCTGGCTTGCCTAGTGTCCTCTCCCCACGACTGTGTTATTGTGTTTACAAAAGCCCGCTCTGTGGGCCATAACTACTAGTTATCTTATGCCAACTCCGCCAGAATTCATTGCTGCCACTTATCTGACCTCATGTGCTGCTGCCATGACCTGCCAGGAACTGTGTCAATTGGTGCCACATCTGTGGGACCTATCCTGTTTTTGCAACCTCCCAGATTGTCATTGTGCCGCTCACTCTGGGCGTACTACTGTTTTGCCTCACCTGCCAGAATTGTCATTGGGCCACTGTCTGACATCATGCTGCTTCGCCGTGAGAATCTCCCACACTGTGATTGTGCTCCACTCCTGTGGCCATACTCCTGTTTTTTTGCCAACCTTCAGATTCATCTGTGCCAGCTGTCTGACCTCATGCTGCTGCTGTGTGTGCTGCCGTATTCTCCACACTGGTGTCATTGTGGACTATCTGTGGCCTTTCCTGTTTTTGCACCTCACAGAATTGTCATTGTGCCAACTTCTGACTCATGCTGCTGTGGCGGCCGCAGTCACCTACCACACTCTGTCACTAATGGTGGCTCACCTTGAGTCTCTTCTCAAGCTTTGTTTTTCCACGCTTTCGTCTGGTCATGACATGTTTTCAGGCATCATTCCCGCTTGAGGTGTTTTGGTCAGTTTTGCCCTCTTAAGTTGCCCAGGGAATTTTATAGTGAAGCGTTTCTAAGAGCTCCCTAGGCAGCAAGTCATGTGCGTGTCATACTAAAACATGAACATTGTATGAAGAGCGCAAAAACCAAAGCTCCCTCTGCATATTTAAGCATGGCACAAAAGTTCTACAGCACCCTGCTAGGGCTTTGTGCAGCCTGAAAGAACTGTTTTTATCGTGATTCATTCCGAAGTTACATCAGATCATCGGAATTTAATTTTTTGTCGGAAAATTAGCGAAAGTGGGACCAGAATTCGCATTTTTTGGGGGACCCCCCCCCCTCCGGGGGGGGGGGGCCACCCCGGGGGGGGGGAGATAATTCGCCCATCTCTAAATGTAATGTACAGCAGCTGTAGGGTGGACCAGCTGAAGTAACTCAATCTGTTGGCCTTAAAACCAACTTCACATGGTTGTACACTCTAGAATTAAAATTTCCTAGACTGGTGGGCTCTAGGCACCCCAGGACAACACTAAAAAAGGATATGGACCAGGTAACAATGTATATATTAGATATGTTATGATACCTCATGTTACTTATTCTCTTTGGTATGGCTGCAATGAAATTTATCATTCAATTATGTCATCCCTTAAATTACTCTAATATAGATGGTACTGCTGTGGCAGTGTTGGAGCACAATACACTTTGGAGTGTACATGTTATGATACGGGCTCTGCACACAGTTTTTTTTGGTGTGCTTTAAGCCTCTATAAAACTTGTTTTTTGTTAGAGCCCGTTGTATATGATGTATTCAAGAGCGTATGCTCCTCAAAAGTGGTCACTTTAGAATGCACAAAAGATACGCTATGCGCCAAAGATATGTGCCAAATATGTGCTATGCCCTGCAAGGCAAACCACATGTCAGATTTATGAACCCACATACAATAATAGTTCTAGACATTTGGGGCTTAATTGTCCAATTTCTTCTACTCATTATTTTGATTTAGTAACTTGTGTGTCGGCGGAAAGTTTCATACATGTCATACAATGTTCCTGTAGTTATGTTCATTTGTTTCCCTTATTTGTCATTATGTATGTTTACAGCTTCTAGTACTGTTTTACAGTGCTGAGAACACACCGTAACTACATAAAGGTTATTATTATTATAACTCAATATATTTTTGCTTCAATATACAGCTTCTTTTCAAGATGTGTTTAGACAAGTGGTGTACTTGCTTATACAAAACAGGTCTTTCTTATAATAGTATTTTTTATTAGCTTGCAAAGATCATACATACCTGCAATGAATAACTTTTCTATATAAAATTTTATTTGATTTAAAAGAGTTGTCCAGGCCAATTTTGTTCTCAAGCTGGTGATGCTGCTTTAAAGCAAAAATAAAAGGATTACTTATCTCCCACTCCTCGTTGCAATGTTGCCTCTGAAACTGTTCCCTGTTGGACTCCTTTTGTTTTCGTGGAGCTGTCAGTCAGTAAGTCAGCACTTCAGCTGCTGAATGCAGCACTCACGTGTCTCTTCCTAACATCACTGTTCGGAAATGAATGCTCCGAATGGTGATATTAGAAAAACGACCAAGTGGGACCAATTGCAGGCATATCAAGTGGTTCTGCGCTGAGACACATAGGAAGCAAACTCTATGAGGTCACTGGAAGAAAAACTGAAGGTATGAAAGGCAGGCAGCGGCAGAGGCAGCTCTGAAGCAGATGAGGGTGTGAGGGTTAATATCAGGTTTTTTTTGTTTGTTTTAAAGCAACAGCACCAATTTGGTCAAGTGGATGTCATCTACTGACAACCAGGCCTGGTCACAGCTTTTCTTGACCACATTTCTTCTTGGCATCCCAATTCCTATCCATCAATATCATCATGGGAGACTTCAATATCCCTATTAATGTGTTCAACTCAACTGCCACCAAACTCTAAATGCTTTTCTCTCGATTCTAATGAAGTAGAATTCATTTAGAATTTCAGGAAAACTTCGGTTTTGCAGATGCCGAAGTGTATCGGTACTTCGCGGGATAACCTCCCATTCATCTGTTCATTTCTAAAATGGACCGCGTCACATTGGCATGAACTGGGCCGTGCTGGCAGAGTAAACTCTGGGGAGAGAAGAAAGGTAACCAACCCTACATTCATGTGCAGTAGTGAGCCATTCAGCAACCAGTGGCGACTTCTGTGACGTCATCTGCCCTTAAATACGGACGCCGTGTTAAATTCTGCCACTTGTCAGTGTGGTCTCCTGTCAATAAGCATCGCCTGCGGACAAGCACTATATGGCACTACTCGGTATGTCTACTAACCAAGATCCTGTTTTTTGAACTACTGGGGTAAATATGACCTTTCACAAGTGTGTGTCATACACACTTGTGACTCAAACACAGCATTTATTATATTAGTTTTTAGTTTTTTGTGGTATTTCTCCCTTAAAGTCGCTCCAGGGTGGGGTGTACGTCCTGCTCCTATAACACGCCGAATATCCATGTTGGTTGTTTCTGTAGGGTATTTCAGGGGTTAATTAAGCCTCTTGTTTGTGTGATAATTTGGAGTAAAATACAGGGTGTCTGTATTTTTTTGCCCCATATACGCCTAAATTCCATCTGTGTTTTCTGTAGGGTATTTTATACAGAAGGGTTTATTTAGCCTCTTGATTGTGGGGTAATTTAGAGTCAAGTCCACAGTGTGTGTATTTTTTGCCACATATACGCCTAAATTCCATCAGGTTTTTCTGTAGGGTATTTTATACCCAAGGGTTAATTTAACCTTTTGATTGTGGGTTAATTTGGAGTAAAATATAGAGTGTTTCTTTTTTTTGCCCCATATACCATAAATTCCATCTGGTTTTTCTGTAGGGTATTTTATACCCAAGGGTTTATTTTGCCTCTTGATTGTGGTAGCGTTAATTTGGGGGTGTAAGTCCAGGTGTGTGTTATTTTTTTGGCCTCCAAGGTATACGCCTAAATGCTATCTGTTTTTCTGTAGTGTATTTCATACCAAAGAGTTAATTAACCCTCTTGTTTTTGAGGTAATTTGGAGTAAAATACAGGGTGTCTGTATTTTTTTGCCCCATATATGCTTAAATTCCATCTGTTTTTTCTGTAGGGTATTTTATACCCATGGGGTTAATTTAACCTTTTGATTGTGGGTGAATTTGGAGTAAAATACCGGGTGTGTGTATTTTTTTTTACCCCACATACATCTAAATTCCATTTGGCTTTTCTGTAGGGTATTTTATACCAAAGGGCTAAAGGGGTTGTCTAGCTACAATGATTGGGTTTTAATTAAAAGATCTCTTTATAAACCAAGCTAGCTTTGTCAATTTATGTTCATTACAAAGGTCCTATGATTTTTGAGTTATCACTGTAGTAGTAGTGCATCAGCTCCTTGAAATCCACTATGCTGCTGACCTGTTGATCTTTATCTCACTGGCTGTCGCATGAGACTGGTGACTCAGTTTTCTGAATTAAGGTCAGTGCAGGGATCACCTCCTGCACACTCAGGTTTTGTTCTATAGTCGTAGGGAGGGGGAGTGGGCTCTTGGCCTTCTGTGTCTGTGTAGCTGGATTATATCCCCTGTGTGTGCCTGCTTACTATCCTGCTCTCTAAACTGATGAGGAGAGCAGAGTCTGACGGGCTGTCAATAGATGTGACAGCAATAGTGTTTGTTACTATAATCATGATTGTGTCTGTGGAGATCTGTACTATTCTATATAGAAAACTGCGTCAGGGGAGCTTGTGAACAGGTTCAAGCATCTGCTGTTAACTAGTGACACATCCAATGAATTATAGTAACACTTCACAGCTGACCTGTGTCTGTTCTGATTAGGGGTTTGTTTGTTGATTGCTCTGCTATTAGCATACACAGCTTACCAAGACCTCTTCCACAGACTCATAGATCAGGCCTCTCTGTCTCCTGTCTACGTGGAGCTGGACAGTGCAAGCTGATCTTATTCAGGCAAACACAGGGGTATCCCTGGAAGTCAAACCCCCTCGCCCGCCCCCTGTGTATAGAAAGTTATGGAGGAGAGCTTTACTGGTGTGCTGAGGGGTTGGGGGACTAACGCGATGAGGGTAGGTGAAGAAGGCAGACAAGATAGCACCCCCGCTAAATTCAAAAAACTTATATTTTGTAGCTTAGCCAGAAGCATTGAAGTAGGCTGAAAGCTTGTAATGAGACAACTCCTTTAATTTAGCCTCTTGATTGTGGGGTAATTTTGAGTAAAATACAGAGTGAGTGTTATCATATTGTGAGGGATCAGCGTCCAGAGCAGGTAGCAGGTTGGGCTGTCCACAGACAGAGACAGTGACACACTGAGTAAAAGTTCAAATCCAAGCTGTGCCTGGGTTATTTTATATGATAAAAAGGAAAACAAACCGGCCTTAGACCTCAGGCATAAAAACAAAACAAAAACTCTGCTCGGCTGAGACTTACTAGATACAACGATACGGATCTAACTTACCAGGGACAACTCGTGACCCTGGGCAAAAGCTGCAAAACCACACATAGCATTGTGCTACTTTCCCCCCCACCCCCTCCAGCAATATGGCTCCAGCAAAACACAGCGGCTTTGAACAGGGCCTGCAGACTCAGGCTTTATAGGCCTGGCACAGCCTCTCCCGGTGCGTGGTGAGTGGCCCACCCAACCCGGCTCTTTGACCACCACCACCAGAAAAGCCGACCGGATAAAGCGGACTGGAAACCGTTTTACTACACGCAGTAATTACTGACACACGAGGGAATCTGTCGGCTTCCCCTTCCTACAGAGCCCAGGCCACTCGGTGACACGCACAGCTGACTGCGCCATACGCCTTCCTAAGGTCCGGTCTATATGACAGCATTCTCGGAGGAAATATACCTTCCCTCAATCACTTCGCCAAGTCACTGATTATTTTTCACACAGAGAACTCCCACACTCTCCCTCTGTTCGAACGTGTGGTTGGTACGGTCACTCTAGCCACCAAGCAATGTGCCTTGACTAGCGCATCCTCGCACGTTTACCCTGGGGCTGATTCCTGCTCCTGTGTTCAGACAGAGATAAAGCTAAAATTTTTGCAGTGTCAGGAACCACATTTGGTGACTCTTGCGAATTTCCGCTCTTTAGATCAGACATCCAAGTTAACGGATGAGTGGTATGTGATTTAGCGAAGTGTGACGGTCCTAATCAAAATAATAACTTAAGGGACTCAAGGGCCCATTTTATGGCCAAACACTCCCGTTCACACAATCGCTATAATTCCTTTATGCGGAGTAAGTTTGTCCTACTAACAATATCGTGGATGGTTGCTCTTACCCCATCCACCTCCTGGGTAAGCACTGCTACTGTCCGCCCAGTAGACGCCATCTGGCTGTACGACTCAAAATTCTTTCTTAAAAGTTTTGGGTAATCTGAACATGGCTTTTTACAAAAGAGCCAGCTTTAAATACAGCACCGGAATGCCCTGTCTCTGCCTTTCCCGGGTTCTCCAAGCCACCATGACGGACTTTACTGTTTTTGTAGTCAGGTCTGCTTAGCGGGCTGCTATACTCGCAAATATTGGGTTGAATCTGCTATAATAACCCACAATTTATAGAAAGGCCCTCACCTGCCTTTTTGTTGTGGGTTGTGGCCACGCCCTGTTATCGCCTCCACCTTTATGTTACCTGCGGTTTTTATAATGGACCCTATCTGATTATGGTTATACCAGGTATCTCGGGACTTCTTCTAGACCCAAGGGCACTTCTTAGGGTGTAGTGATTACCATGCTTCAGCTATGGGAGTTTATGCACTGCCTGTACCTTAGGTAGATGGCACATGTCCCAGCACTCACTAAAATATTATTATGTCGTCTGAGCATAATGACGATGGTGCTTAAGGACAACAATCCATCTACCTTTGGATGGTGGATGGGTCCTCCATGCAAAACCAAACGGTAGGCGGAACAATGAAACAGTTCATTGGGTATGCAAAGTCGCCTTTTCCTTGGCCCTATCTGTCAGGGGAACCGGCCAGGAGCCACTTAGTAGACCTCGAGCGTGGAGAAAAGATCTGGCGTTTGGGGGGGGGGGGACCCAGTCTCTTCATTTGTTATTGCATCCACTCTTGGCAATTGGTGTTCTGCGTCAAAGATATTTTGAGATATCCTCATTTCAGCTTCACGAAAATCCATTACAGAGCGTAATGAGCATTGGTTTTGGAGAGTTGCCGATGGATAACTTTCGAACACGTCGCTTCTGGATACTCCTCGCAATCACAACGTGGTCCAACTCATGTCTTGAACCTCTCTGATAATGCTCGCCTACGAGCTTCTGTACCTGATAAGGGTTATCAAGTTTTGACACCGCTTTACACCTGGCTCTCGGTGACAATGTCATGTTTTATGACATTACGCTATGATCCTGGCAGTTCTGTGAACACATCAGTATTCTTAGTATGAAACTCCAGGGGTCTCCTGTTTCTGTGACATTTGAAGGGACTACTGAACACACTACCTCTCTGGGGAACACACTCTATGGGTGTGGCTACAGGCAGTCAGGGTATCCCTGTATGTGCACCATGGCTTAATTAATATTTCACCGTCGGTATATCTGTTCTGGCATTGAGTCTACCTGGGCTTGGTTTACTTTATTGATTTGTACCATCTCACACTTTTTCAAGGATTTCATATGGTCCTTGCATTTAGCCAGGAATTATTTCCACAGTAGGAACCTGTAAATTAACACCGAAGCCCCCGGGTTGAAGTTCCTTACTTTGGGTACTCCGACCTATTTAGTTACACCCGGAGTTTGAGCACTTCTGAGCACTTGTCTTTAGGATGTTCTCCTGACTATGTGCATAACTGCACGAATCCGGTACTTGCATTTGGGGAGATGTTGTTCTATTACACTCCTGTGGTGTGTGACTCTTGCTTCCACCAGGTTACTTTGGCATATATCTAGTAGACCCCGGGGGCGCCGCACCATATGAACATAGCTCAAAGGGAGAAAAAACGCCGTGGGAATGTCTGAGGACGTTCACGGATTGAAACATTGTTAAGGCAAGAGACAGTCCCTAGTATCATCCGTACGATCTCCTTACTGACCCCCCCCAACCCCAAAAAAAAGAAAAAACCAGACCACTTTGTTTTTTTTTTTTTGTCTTCCGTTCTAACATACTCTTCAGCTGGTTCAAGATTATTTGACCTCTCACAAGGCCGTCAGTTTGTGGCGGTGGTACACTGACGTGCGCAAATGGCTTAATTTAAGAAACTTGCATCAAACTCACTCCTTGTGTCCCTTTGACATGATGGGGGTCACCTTGATCCCCAGTTAGGATCTCCTTTGGTATGCCGGCTACAGGAAAAACATATGGAAACATTTCTTTGGCATTAAGTTTTGAGGAGGTAGATATCCTATAGGTAGTTCTCTCTGCGGTAGGTGTGGCGTAATCACCATCCACCTCAATTATATACTGATGTTATCGAAGCCGATCTGTATTTTCGGGCCGACGTGGTCCATTGCGATTCTCTCAAATGGGACATCTATGAGGGCAACGGCACCAGATGGTCTCCGATATGTGGGGCAAGGGGGAGCATGTTAGTTGGGTCACTTCAAGGGCATATGAGCCGGGTGGGTGGCCACCGCTTCATGTCCCCCATGTACCCCTGGCAAGAGAAATATCCTTTGAATGGATCACAGACTCCTTTGGTCTTTTCTCTCACTGCCCAGATGACCCCCTAATACATTGCTTTTGTGTGTAAGTCCAAGACCATCTCGAAAAGACTGTGGCGCACAAGCTCCAGTTGTTCCACTGACCTCCCCATGGGACGCTTTGTCCACCTAGATTCAATAGATCCTGTTGAACATGCACCATGTGTAAGAAACATACAGTATATCCGCCCCTGGATATTGAGGTTCCATTTGAATGGACCTTGACATTTTCTCGCTTGCTTTCACTAGTGTGCGGGATCTATAAAGCTGAAGCTGTCCCAAAATTTTACGTGACGACCTCACAGGTCAGGCATAGCAGCACATCACTTTCCTGTTCGAACATAGTCTCACCTGCCAAACTGCTAGGGGGAAAAATTTCTCACCATTTTCTAGGGTCACCTCTATCTGGCTGAGCTGTGGTGTCAGGGTCAAACGGTTTCTGGACCAATCGCCGGGAATGCTTTACCATCATTAACAATTATTCACTGTTCCCATGAAACTTTGTATGCCATTAAGTCCCCAAAACAGGGGAATCCTCTCCCACGAAAGATCACCGTATGCGCATAGAGAACCTTCTCCACCCCCCACTTGCATGTGGAGGCCAAGTCCACGCAATGATAAGTCTCTAGTTTGGACAAAGGTCTGTGGCGGGTACTCCTTGGTGTCCCCATAGATGCAACAGGACCCCTAAACCCCGTCGGTGGTACTGATGTTGGGTCTATTAGTATGGAATGCACCAGGGTAACCTCAAGCTCCCAGGTCCAGTGTAGAGCCTCTAAGGATAGTCATTCATTTGATCTGATCCTTATTTAATAGTCAAAAGTCTCTAAAGACCAGTCTTGCTAGAGCTCTAAACTGGCCTTGTGAACAGAGGGGCGGGGATTAAATAAAAAAAAACCTCTCCGCCTAAGCGCCTGAGTCACTCTTTCCATTGGATCTGGAGGAGCGGGACAGTTTTATGTAGCAATATGTCACTAGGTCCTCGACACCGTCTCCAAACATGAGACGTGGCCGTGGTCTGCTTGTAGCATCGGCACTTGAACGGCCAGTCCATCTGGAGATTATTCCTATCCTCACCTGTTCACCCTCTGGGCCAACTCCCTTTGGGAACATTTTTCACACACCCTCTGCTATGGACGGGTCTTACTAGACACTCAGGTCGACACTTGCTGTTCAGGGGATTGGGGTGTCCAGAGAGGACCTGGCTTGGAGTAAGTCCTCTGTGGCATTTATACCTCTCAAGAGGTTTACAAACTGCTCCGGTCATTTGGGGGTCACATTGACCAACCAGCGCCTGGATCTCCTGGGGAGAGAGCGAGGTTAAAACTTGTCACAACCACTTTCTGCAACTAATATGACGCAGGTGTAGGACTCTCGCTGCAACCACTTCTTCTCACAGGTGAACCGGTACGTACCCTCCCTTCTGTGTGAGAGGCCGGAAAGAGTGGTCAGAGATGGTCCAGTTATGTAACCGCCGGCACACACATGTTGGTGATTCACACCCAGTGCGAGCCAGGTTCTCATACCCTTTAATCTTAAACATAGTCCTGGGGCCTCCTGCTCTGCCAAGGTCAAAATACCGCCTTCTGGGGTTCTCCGGTTATAAAAGCGCCACAATACTTCTGCCCACTCAGGCCACTGGCAAACTTCTCTCTCCGCATCGGCTCACTCTCTCGAAGACTCCGATGATAGGCCTCCAACATCATAGGTAAGCGTCATTTTTCTGCATGTAAGACTGGACATGTACTGCGGCACGTGCGGCGCGGAAGCGAGCTTGGCGTCCTCTGCACGCTTTGACGGCCACCTCCAGAGACTTGCTCTTGTGGAAGCTGCTTGGTTGATGTGCTGCCTGCTCCTGTAGGGTGTGACGGTTTAGCCCTATCAGCGGGCGTTGGTTTTCTGCCTGGCACGCATGCCTCTTTTTCACCTTTAGTGGTTTGCGGTCATCAAACTGGAGGCTACTGTTCCGCTGTATCAAGCTGATTCAGAAGACTATCCATCTTGGTAGTGCTCAGATGCAGCACTAACCTATCGCACGAATCGGACTTAACTATACTAGGGACACACTCAGTGACCCTGGGCAAAGCTGCAAACACACATAGCATGTGCTACTCAAAGTATGGCTCCAGCTAAACACCAGCAGCTTTGATCAGGCCTGCAGATTCAGGCTTTAATAGGCCTCGGCCAAACAGACCATCGCACCTGGTGCAGTGAGGAGTGGCTCCCACCTGGTCATTTGACCACTTCCAGAAAAGCCGACCCACGGATTCCATCAAAGCGGACTGGAACCGTGCTTATACACTACAACGGGCTAGTAATTACTGACACACGAGGAATTGTCAGATTCCCTTCAACCGGCCCAGGCACTCGGTGGACAAGCAACTGGTCCATACCTTTCCTAAGGCCGCATATGACAGCATTCTCGGGGAAATATACCTTCCCTACATCACTCTGCCTGTCACTATCTTACAATATACAAACATCTTCATTAAACAGAGTCTGTAAATTTTTGATCAAACATTATGTCAGACAGAGAGGTGGCAGGCCCTTCACATGCGAGTGGCAGTGGCACAAACGTTCCTGGAGCAGGCACAGGTCACAGCACAGTAAGGGGACGTCGCAGTAGGGGTGACTCGGTGAGGCCCGAACTGCCGGTGTCATCTAGCGGCCGTGTGTTGACCAGCAACCCAAGGGTTCTTGATTAGCTGACTAGGTCATAAACTTCCAACCGGATGACATCTGACAACCCCAGCCAAGAGTCGGTGTGTTCGTCAGACACAACCTTTAGTTGGCATGGCCCGGGAACAGGTCAGCTGCCCTCACCTGTACTCAACCCGCCACTGTCCCGTTCGGTTCCCTCAGTCAGAGAACTACTATGTGTTCTGTACTCAGAGCCACTATATAGCGAGGACGAACTCTTTGAGGACAGTCAGCAGCTACTTGGCAGTGAAGAGGTGGGGCAGACATCCGCTGCTTCTTGCAGTAGGCGAGAAATTATTGATGTGGAGAGTGGCATGGGAGGTTTTGTTGCAAGCAGTCAGGCTCTGCATACTGAGACCGTTGAGGAGGATAGCAGTGATGGACAAATACAAATCAATGACTATGTAGCCGATCGCACTTGGGAGCCGGGTGAAGCAATAGCTTCATAATCATCGTTGGGAGAAGAGGGTGTCAGGTTGCGCATCAGACAGTGACGCAGCCAGCAAGTCAGTAGTGTGGCCGTGAGTCAGCAGGGTGGCAGCAGTGCGAGGTCGGGAGCCAAACGGCCATGGGGTAGAAAACCCGCTTCGCAGGTCAAAGAAATTAGCAGCACAGGGGCTCAGCGAGGCAGCAGTGGTAGTAGTCATTCAATGCGGAGCGTTGCCAGTAAAATCACCTACTCGGCGATGTGGCAGTTTTTTGCTAAGACACCAGAGGAGCAGAACATGTGTATATGTAGAATCTGCAGGCAGAAAATGAAGCATGGCCAGGGAGCTAACGTTGGCACCACGACCCTGCGTCACCACATGCAGTGTCACCATCCAGTAGCCTTGGAGAAATGTGTCTCAGATGTGGTGGACCTTCCTGCCGCAGCAACAGCAGCAGCACCCAGTGGCACACATGCCATTTCAGCCAGTCAAGGCTCCATCACCTCTGCCGAAGGGAACTGTTTGTCTTTCCCATTATCTACCAGTCCAGATGCTCTTGGTCCTTGCCATTCATGGCGCCAGCAGTCGTTCACTGAGGCGATTGAAAAGAGACATCAGTATGCATCCAACCATCCTAAGGTGCAGATGCTGACCATGCTCCTGTCCAAGTTGGTGGTACTGCAGTCCCTCCCTTTCCAAGTGGTGGACTCTGCACCTTTCAGAGAACTAATGGCTTGTGCCAAGCTGAGGTGGAGAGTCCCAAGCCGTTATTTATTTTCGAAAAAGGCAGTACCAGCCCTGCACAAATATGTAGAACAGAAGGTGGGCCAGTCCTTGAGCCTATAAGCGTCTTCCAAGGGGCACAGCAGTGCGAACGTGTGGAGCTGTAACTACGGTCAGGGACCGTACATGTTCTTTACGGCCCACTGGGTGAATGTGCTTCCTGCCCAGCCACACCAGCAACTTAGACAGGAGGCGCCGCTTTCTCTTCCACATTGTCAAACTGCTGATCCTGCGCCAATGTCCGCCTCCTCCTCCACCTCAGCCTTTACAAGTCTAAGTGCTGCTCCATCATACCAAATGTGCAGGACAAAGCGGTGTCATGCAGTTCTACACCTGGTTTGCCTGGACGAATGAAGTCACACAGGGGAGGAACTGTTCCGCGTCATGCAACACGAAATCAATGTGTGGCTTTCTCCACGACAACTGTAAATCGGAACCATGGTGACAGACAATGGAAGGAACATGGTGTCTGTGCTGCATCGAGGAAGGCTGAGCCATGTGCCCTGCATGGCGAACGTGTTCAATCTGGTTGTCAAAAGTTTCCTGAAGTCTTCCACCCATCTGCAAGACTAGATGTAACTCGCAAAATGGCCAGAAAAAGATAACTTTCATGTGAAACTCGACAGTCTATTCTTGTTCTGAGAGATGAAGGTTATTCCATTGACTGGACATTGACTATACCTGTCCTGGACCGCAGTATGACCATTAACCCCTTCACGACCCTAGACGTATGCATAGGTCCAGGTCGTTTGGGGGTTCACGCCCCTGGACGTATGCATATGTCCTGAGGATCGTGCAAACTCTAAAGCAGAGTTTGCATGATCGGCGCCGGATGTCAGCTGTAATATACAGCTGACATCCCGTAGCGTCGGCCCCGACCCGCGATCACTCCGGGTGGGTGGGGGGGGGGCGGTTAACCCCTTAATTTTCGCGACCATCGGGTCGCAATAACTAAGAGAGACGCAGGAGGAGATCGCTCCTCCTGCATCTCTGTCGGCGACAGCATGGCACAATCGTGCGGCTGCTGTGTGCTGACAGACAGTACGGAGGGCATAGAATGCCTTCCGGGTTGTCTGTGACGTCACGATGCCCAGCCGTGCCCTGTGGGCATGGCCCGGCATCGTGACTGACAGTTACCATAGGAACCAGTGCACAGTAACAAGCTGTGCATTGATTCCTATTGAATGAGAGATCTAAAGATCACTCATTCAAATCCCCTATGGGGAAAAGTAAAAAAAAAAGTGAAAAAGTAAAAAAAGTTAAAAACAAGTAAAACACAAACACGAAAAATAAAATAAAAAATAAGTACACCGCCCTTTTCCCCTTTACAAACGCCAATTGCCACAAAAAAGATCAAAAATAAATAAAGTACCCATATTTGGTATCGCCGCGTGTGTAACGACCTGCCCTATAAATTCTGTCATGTTAATTTACCCGTACGGTGAACGCCGTAAAAAAAAACAAAACAAAAAAAACACAGAATTAAGATTTTTGTTCATCCCGCAGCACATAAAATGGAATAAAAGTGATCAAAAACTCCGATCAACGCCAACATTGTACCAATTAAAACAATAGTTCATCCTGCAAAAAAAAGTCCTTACACAGCTCTGTATACGGAAAAATAACAAAGTTAGGGCACTCAGAAGACAGTGATGAATAAATATTCTTTACACACTAAAAACACTTTTTTTTTTTTTTAAAGTGCTTCAACATAAAAAACTATATAAATTGGGTATCGCCGTAATCGTATCGACCGACAGAGTAAAGCTAACTTATTACGGATACTGCACAGTGAGCGCTGTTAAAAATAAAAATAAAAAACACTACTAGGATTGCAGTATTTTCTTCACTCTGCCTTCCAAAAAACGGATTTAAAACTGATCAAAAAGTCTTTTCCCCAAAAAATTATACCAATAAAAACGTCAACTCATTCCGCAATAAACAAGCCTGTACACAGCTCTATAAACAGAAAAATAAAAAAGTTATGGCTCTCAGACTATGGCGATGCAAAAATGTGTTTTCCTGTTTGAATAAAAGCAGTAAAAAATTAAAAAAATATACAAATTGGGTATTGCTGTAATCGTTTCGACCTGCTGAGTAAAGCTAGCATGTCATATCTAACACAGAGTGACCGCTATAAAAAATAAAAAACACTACCAGGATTGCTGTATTTTGTTCAAAATGCCTCACAAAAACCTTAGTAAAAAGTGAAAAAGTGTTGTATGCACCCCATAATGGTACCAATAAAAGCATAAATTCACCCCGCAAAAAGCAAGGCCCTACACAGCTCTGCACAAAGCAAAATATAAAAGTTATGACTGTCAGAAGAGGACAACATAAAAACGTAAATTTTTATAGACCTATTTCTATTGTGTAAAAGTAATAAAACATAAAACACTATATAAAATTTATACCATTGCAATTGTACCGACCCCCATAGTAAAGTTATCACATCATTTACACTGCACAGCGAACGCTGTAAAATTGAAGCCCAAAAAACAATGGTGGAACTGCGTTTTTCCCCCCATTTTCATGGCCCAATGCTAAAAAAAAAACGATGGAACACCTGTGTGCCCAAAATGCACAATACACCCCTAGATGAGATCCACGAGGGGTGTGGAATCCAAAATGGGGCGACTTCTGGAAGGTTTCACCTGTTCTGCTACTTTGGTGGCTCTGCAAATGCGACATGGCCCCACCAAACTCTGCGTTCCAAAAGCCAAATAGCACTCCCTCCCTTGTTTGCCCTGCCATGCGCCCAAACAGCAGTTTACACCCACATGCAGGGTATTGCCGAACTTGGAAGAAATTGCTTAACAAAGTTTGGGGGTTCTTTTTTCCAGGATTCCTTGTAAACATGAAAAATTTTCAGCTAAAATTGCGGATTATTGGAAAAAAAAATTTAATTTTCCCAGCCTAATGCTAAAAAAAATTTTATGAATCACCTGTGGGGTAGATATACTCACTAAACACCTGTATATATACCTTAGGTGTAGTTTCCAATATGGGGTCTTTTTAGGGGTGTTTATTAAGTTTTAGCACCTTAGGCCTCCCAAACCTGAAATGGCGCCTAAATATAAAATTGCATTGAAACTGAGACCCCAGAGTCCCGTAGGTGCGCCTCCTATTCTGGGGCTTATGGTTGAGCCAAATAGTGCACGAGGGCCACAAATGGGATATTTCTAAAAACAGCAGACCTGGGGGAAATGATATTACATTGCATTTACTTAGTCACATTTACCGTATTCCAGTGAATAATGGATAAATATTGAAAATCTGCAAAAATAATGAAATTTTTAAATTTCACCTCCAATTTGCTTTAATTTCTGTGAAATACCTAAAGGGTTAACAAACTTCCTAAACACTGTTGTAAATACTTGAAGGGGTCTAGTTTCTTAGAAGACATCATTTATGGGGGTAGCATACAGGCCCCTCAAAGCCACGTCAGAACTGGAATGGTCCCTAAAAAAGTTTATATTGCAAATTTTCTTGAAAATGTGAGAAATTACTACTAAATGTAAAGCCCTCTAATGTCATAAAAAAGAACATTTAAAAAATGATGCCAACCTATAGTGGACATATGGTAGATGCTAGTTATAAACTATTTTGTGGTGAATAATTATCTGTCTTGCACGCAGAAATTTTTGAACTTTCAAA
This sequence comes from Phyllomedusa bahiana, assembly GCA_025379985.1. Taxonomy (NCBI): domain Eukaryota; kingdom Metazoa; phylum Chordata; class Amphibia; order Anura; family Hylidae; genus Phyllomedusa; species Phyllomedusa bahiana. The sequence goes on from JAODAL010011497.1 coordinate 24,624, forward strand.
ATCACAGATTTTTCAAATTTTTCATGAAATTTTGATATTTTTCACAAAAAAACAAGGATTGTATGGATAAAATGTTCTTACTTAAAGCACAATGTGTCACGAGAAAACATTCTCTGAATCACATGGATAGGTAAAAGTGTCTAAAAGTTATTCTCACATAAAGTGACACATGCCAGATTTAAAAAATAGGGCTGTGTCGGGGAAGGGCCCAAAACTGGCTGGGTCCCTTAAAGGGACCCAAGATTAAAAAGTCCCGGGGAAAAAAGGAGTTTTTTAAACCCAAACCATTTTATTTTAAAAAGGAAAATTGGACTATACCCTGTCCCGGGCCACGCAGGGAGCCCCAAAAACCTGCATGACCCCCGGGAAAAAAAAAAGTCCCGGGAAAAAGGGAGTCTTTTAACCACCTTTTTAGTTAAACTGGACATGGGGACTATCCCGGGTTTTGGGGACCGCACCCATAAACCCCCCAAAACCGGAATGACCCACAGATTAAAAAAAGTGCCGGGTAGAAAGTAGTCTTTGAAGCAGTATTTTATGAAATGGACATTACTATCCTTATTCTTTAAGCAGAATGCCCCAAAAACCTGACGGGTTTCCCCTTTTGTAGACCATCGGGCAAAAATTTTTTGAAATTAAAATAAATATTTTTAAAAACAACTCTTTTTCCCAAATTACTGCCCCGCTAGATTTTTACTTGCCATTCTATTGGTGACTTTTGTTCCCCCGGTGACAAAAGGAATTTGTGAAGAAAAGCGAAACAGATTTTCCCCCAGGTAAAACGAGGCCTGTCTAAAAAATCCTCATTTACTGTAAAGGGGGTTAAAGGGAAAATTTATGATGGGCCCGGGTGAGGCTGTAAACGTGGGATCACGCGGGTTCGGGCGGGGGCCGGGCCCCCGATTTTACAGTGGTGTGGTAAAGACCCTTTGGCTCGCGTCCATCATCCATTAACTGGCAAAAAATGCCTTATGACCCCGGGAAACAAAAACCCGTCGTGCTGAAGCAGAGTGCAGAAGCGGAAGTTTTGAGCTAAAGACCTCCAGCCTTCCTCAGTCCCAAGTCAAAGACCGGGGGTAGGCTTGAAAAAATTTCGGGCCTCTACAAAGAGCGTTGCCCCTCTGTTTTGAGGGGCGGCCCCAATTGAACTTCATTTGGGAAATTTTTGGTGGTTGACGCTCCTGTTTCCCCCAAGGCCCCCTTATTTTTGCATTTTTTTCCCATTTTTTTCAGCTTTGTTGGGGGAAAATTTGTCCCCTGTTCTTGGGGGTGGCGTTTTTGGCTCCATCCCCCCATGTCCCCCGGAATAACCTAATCTGCCAAGTCTTCCTTAACTCCTTTTACAATTCAGAGGAATTTTTGGTATCAGCTTTTTTGTACTTGAAATTTTTTTTGTATTTTATTTCTAGAAAACACTTTTTTAAAATTAGGTTGGAATCCTCCCCACCTCTTTTTTTCTTTTTTTTTCAATTGTTTTTAAAACTTTTTTGTTCACTACAGGGATTGTAGCTATGTTAAAGTCTTGCAAAAAACAATTTCTTTTTTGCAATTTTGTGCCCAAAAAAAAATTTTTAGTGCCCTTTCCTTTTCCTGTTTTTGAAAGCCCCCAATAGCCCAAAAATTTTCAAAACACCCCCCCTTGAGGCACTGTTGACAATTGGGGAAGAAAAAATGTCTGTTGAAACCCCCATTTTTTATAATAGGACCTGGGGTTTATAGCTGTATTTCAAAAAGCAACATGCCCCCAAAAATTAAAAAACATGCCCCTTTGGGGCCCCCCTTGACAATTTTTGAAGAAGAAATGTCTGTTGGGAAAACCACTTTTTTTTTATAATGGCCTTTTTGTTTGCTGCATTTCACGCAGCAAACCCAAAAAAAATTTTTAAAAAATTTGATTTCTCGCCACTTTTAAAAAAATTTTGGTGAGGGAGAAATCCCAAACAAAACCCACTTTTTTCTGTTCCCAAAGGCCCTTGTTTATAGCTGTATCTCAAGAAATTTTTGACCCCAAAACCATTGAAAGTGCAAAAAATTTTAAAAGATGAAGTGAGTAAAGGGAAAAATTACTTTTTTTATAAAACCCTTTTGTCCCAATTTGGGTTTTTCTTTTACAGTCCCCTCACCGAAAAAACCAGCAAAATGCCCTTTTTGGGGAAAACTGAGAATAAAAATTGCAGTGAAAAAATGATCATTTAAAAAAATTTTTTTCAAAAGCACCATTGTTTGGGAAAAGGAATGTGAAGTAGACCGGGGAAAAAATTTTTTGACCTCGGCAACTGGGGGCCCCCAACATCGGAGATCCTTTCCCGATTCATCTTGGGTGAAAATCAAACGAAACAACCCTTATCTGTGGAAAGCGGTGCGTTTGTCTGTTTAAAGACTCCTCCAGCTGTGTGAAGGGTCCATCAGTTTTGACGGGTGGCTGCTGGGGGAGGACAAAAAACACCTATTGGGCGTGGCCAGCCCAGGCCATTTATTCCCTTTTGGGGTTTTTAGAAAATCGGGTTGGGTCCGGAACTATCCAAAAAAAATCGGTGTTGAAACGCAGAAAAGTCCGTTTCAACTTTATCTTAAGCCAGTTCTTGTTTTTTGTTTGTTGCCCTGGGGATTACTGTGTTGGTGAGGTGGTAAAAAAAGGATTGCCCCGAGGTCCCCTTAAAATTCTGCCACCCCAAAGCCTGCTGCTGCGACACTTTGGCACCCCTTCTTTGTCACGTTGTTGATGTTGTTCCACCCTGCGTTTGAAAACGTGAAGCAGAAAAAAACAGATGTGTTCCGTTGATTTAATCAGGGGCCCGGGCTCCAAATTTTCAATTTTACTCTCTATTTGGGGGGGGTGGAAAAGGGGAAAATGCTGGTTTTGGCCCTTTTTTCCAGGGATCCCAAAGGGGTGTTTGGGCCCCCCAAAAAAAATTTTGTTCAGTTTGATGGCCCTTAAAAGCGAGGATCATGTTGGAGGAAATGGAACCCCCCAAGCAATCATGTGGAGATGGGCCTTGATTTCCCAAGCCTCTGGGTTGAGGGGCACTAGCAAACTGATCTTCCCCCATCTTCCCCCCTCCGCCTCCCAAAACAGTGGGCCAAAACCCCTTTCTTTTAAGGCGAGGGACAACAGGGGAAAGTTGGTATTCAGGAAAACCCCATCCCTCCTCCCTCCGCTTCCTCCGGCACAGCTTCAACACAGCCCTGACTTGCAACAGATGCTGTACCCTGAGAGGTGAGGCACCGCCTTGCACTAACCCTGGACCCCGAACCACTGCCGATAAAGTTGTGAAATTGTCGGGCCTTCTGGATTCGACGGAGAGAAAGACTCCCCTGTCCGCATTGTGTCCCTCTTTCCTCCGTCGCTGGGGGGACCTGCTGTTTCAGAGTGTCCAATTTATGTTCCGAACAAGAAACACCACAATGTCATGCTGACCCAAAGGGGATTGTCCGACTGACCATTTTGGGGGGTTCTTCAAAAAAAATGGGAAAAGGGTGGTTGGGAGAGCTCTTTTTACCCCGCCCCCAATCTGACGGCTTCCCAAAACCCCCCAGGTCCGCACCGGGTATTGTCAGGGCCCTGTTTTCACTTCATATTGTAATTTGGGATTGCGCTGCTGCCACAATCGTGGGCATGTTTGGAGGGTGGAAAAATTTTCCCGCGGGGTTGCCCTGTCAAACAATGAGACGGTTGACGGGGGGAGGAAAAGGGCCTTTTAAAGCTGCAACGGGAGGGGCCCCGGTGGGGTGAAGCCCGGGTAAAGAAACCCGCGGAAGTGTGGGTCAGGGCCCGGCCTTCCCCAGCGGCAGGGCTAGACCCGGGGTAGCGCTTTAGAAATTTCTGGACGATGAGGGGTTTTAAAGATGTGTGCCAGGGCAAAAGGGTTTTGGTCTCCAGCCCTTTCGATCTTTAAGGGGGGCCAAGAGATTTTTGGGCCCTTATCGCACCACCTTTCTTTGGGAATTTGGTTCTTTCACCCAGCCAGCGCTCGGTCCCTTTTTTGCCCAAGAGCTTTTCCACAACTCCTGCCCCCTGTTTTTGACGGTTCCCAAAAGAGATTTTTTTTTCAACACGGTCTGGTTTCTCTTGGGGAGGGGATGTACCGTGGACCTAGGGGGGGAAAAAACCCCCGCACCACCCTGCGGTTTTGAAAAGGCGCGCCCAGCCTTTTGGGGCCATTGGGTTACCAAAAGAGAAATCCACCAGCTCACCAGGGAGATGTCAACAGAAATATAGCGGCCCTTTGGGCCCTGTTACTGTCCCTGTAAACGGTGGTTTAGATGGACTTTGCCCCGGGCACAGATGCAGACAAGCAATTGAAATTTTTAGATGACACGTGGCTGGCTAGGGGGGGACCCGGGTTTTCTGGAAAAAGGGTAAAAAAAGCCTCCTTTGGGCATTGGTTTGGGGGAGGCAAGGGCCATGGGCATGGGGGAAAAAACCCTCTGTGTCCCCCAGACAGAAAAAGGGAAAAATTTTTCAAGGCCAAAAGGCTTGGCAAAGCCGACATTTAGGTTTTTGGGTTTGGGGGTGGTTTGGGTCAAAGTGTTTCTTTCTTTTCTCTTAAAACCCTTTTAGACAGAAGGGTGGCTTTATTGAATGGGGTGCTGTTCAGCGGGGCAGGTAAAAATGGTAGAAGGAGAAGGGTTTTGGATGGGTTTTGGTGGTGCTGGTGGTACTCGGGTGGCGGGGTTTGGGGGGTGAAGCAGGGGTGATCCTTGATTTATGACTCAGAAAGGGCAGGGGGCTGGGGGGAACCCCTTTGGTCGTGGCGGAGGAGGGGGGAGGTGGAGACAGTTTGGGGGTGGGCAGGGGTTGGAAAACCCCAGATTTGTTTTTGGCCTTTTTTTTGGGCCAAAATGTTCCTTTTCCCAGTTTCAACTCAAAAAATTTCCCGATGTGCTTTGACATGTTGGTGGTGGTTAAAACACCTTGATTTTCCCCTTCCCCATGGTGGTTTACGGCAAAGGCCCGGGAAAATGACAATCGTGGGTGTTCAGAGGCTTGATTTAAAAGGCCCAAAGGGTTTTTAAAAGGGGCCTGGACCTTTACAGGAAAAAGCGAAAGGGGCGGGTTTTTTGTTCCGCTGATCGTTCCCTTCGGAATAATCTCAAGGGGATTTTTGCGGAAACCCCCCTCTCCCTTTTTTAGGCGGGGACCCTGTCTGAAACTACCCCCCCCCATCTTTTCCCCCTCGTCCAAATGATGAAGCACTCCAAGCAAATTTGATGGGAAAAAACCACGTTGGATCCGAATGTCGTCTCTTTATCATCATCAACAAGGTGACTTCCTCGTCCCGACTTTCTTGCCCTCTGGGGCTGGGGCTACAAGGAACAGGCCCCGAAGGCGTTGCCGAACCCCCGGGTGTGTGCAATTGTCCGGCTTCCTTCTCCTCCTTGATGGCCGATCAGCGATTGGGCGTCAAGAGCAGACAAAATCATCCTCTTTGCCTTTAATCTTTTGAAATGAGGTCTTCAGAAAATGGGATTATCCACAGTGAGTGGGTACACGAAGTTTGACATTTGGGCTGCCTTCTTGCTTCAGGTTGGACGGGATGATGATGGATAGATGATGATGACGACATTTGTGGCCGTGACTGGGAGGACGTGGAGGTAAGACTGCTGGATGCAGGTTGCACTAACCACTGAAGAACAGATTGGCGATGCTGTTTGTTACTGAGATTCACAGGGCACCGACCCAGCGATGACAGGCCTGACGGTCCTGCAACCAAAGATACGGCTGGCTTGCGTGTTGTCGCAGCAATGGAAGGAGCAACATTCTCTCGTACATCTACCTCCCTTGTCATCACAACCCTCTTTGCTCGCTTACCATCCTGCTTTCGCTCCATTTTCAGAAAGATAAAAATTGTAAAAGGTATGGAAGAGTATTTGATAGTCTCTTATTGAAAGATGGCAAATCACAGCTATTCTTAAATCCCTCTAATTTCCAACAGCCAATTAGGATTAGAAACAGAATTGTTTCTAGCGAATACCTGTGAAATGTGGTCTGGTGGAAGACCCATAAGACAAAATCCACAGTGTTTCTTCTTCATCCCAGGGTTTTACAAACTTGCCAATGGACTAGATTTGATAGTATTCAACAAACTTATCCATACAAGTGCGCTATCTGTGCCAAACTGAGATTCACCGAGCGCAATAAAACTATTCAAAAGTTACATGGATGAGAAATTGCGTTTTTTGCAGCAATGACACATGAGAACAGTTACAAAATTTCTGTATCTAAATTTAAGTACAAGGGGCGACATGTATGACCGGGCTTTCCGCCTGTTTTTTTGGTGTATTCCTGGCCTTCGCAGCCGAATTCCCGCTGTCGGACGCGGGGATTCAGTGTTAGGGCTGCGTTTCCCCATTTTCAGCTGCTCCCCGCATGAAGGGAAGGGGCGGGCAGTGGGCGCGGTGTGAGCGCGGGGTAGGCGTTCCGGGGCGGGACGGGGCGTGGGCGCGCTCGAAAATCCGAGGCTTGTTCGATGGCGTGTCGGGGAAAGTCGAGGCGCTATGCAGGCGCCTCGCAGCTCCGACAGGGCAGACCGGGATTATTTTGGTCTTTATATCCTCCAGCAGAGGCGAACAGTGAAGCAGGATCGGAACATGCGAGGAATACATACAGAGATCGTCTACAGAAATCTCGGCGCTCCGCTCGTGCAGCAGGGAGTATGATTCCGAAAAATATCGCCTTATAAAGGTGTGAGAACTTTGTCGATAAAGAGCCTTAACCGTAAAATATAATCATAATTATTTTTTTAAAAAAATCTACTTTCCTAAAATCTAGAACGGCGCAATATCAAGAATTATGATATTGTAAATTGCCGGGATATACCGTATTCAAATTCTGAAAGCTATTCTCATTTGGTCCAGCATTAAACCAGCCAATCAGAATAGGAGCGACAGTGACCATTAAAACCTATGGGGAAGGAATTGACCAATCAGAATCCTCGGAGGGGACCAGTTCCAAAATACAGTAAAAATGGTGAAAAAAAGCTGATTGGCTGAGCTATCGGGGGCTTGGCTAGCTCGGCCAATCAGAATGGAGCGACAAAGACCCATTATATCATATGGAGGGACTATTGACCAATCAGAATAGGAGCGAACAAAAGTCCCATTATAGCTATGGAGGAGTTTTTCGTCCAATCAAAATCAAAGGCGGGACAGTTCCAAATTACAGTAAAAAGACAGAAAAGAGGTGATTGGCTGAGGCTAGCGGGGGCTTGGCTTTCCCAGCCCAATCAGAAGCGCGAGCTACTTCTACTTTTAGTCTATGGAGAGCTGGGCGCTCTGTAATCTCGGCGCTCAGCGCATGCGGCATGAAGTATTAATAAAAAATTTTTTTTATTTAATGTAAAACATTATCAGATAAAGAGCCGAATCCTTCTTTACAAATAAAGCAGTTAAAATCCCGGAACAAGCGTTTGTCGCCGAGACCGGCGCTACATAGGGAATTGCAATAGAGAGAATTGACGGGTATATACAGTAATTCAAATTGTTTAAGCTATTCTCAATTGGTCGGCATATTAACCAGGCCAATCAGAATAGGAGCGACAATGTCAATTATATCATAGGAGAAAAAATTGACCAATATATTCAGAGGGGGACTGTTCAAAATACAGTTAAAAATGCAGAAACGAGCTGATTGGTTGAAGCGGCGGGGGCTGTCAGCTTAGCAATCAGAGCGGAGCTACGTTCTCATAGAGTTCTGAGGGGGAAAAGGAAATTCTGAGCGCGCTCTGTGATATGGCTAAGTTAAAAAGAGGCGCCGTTATTTGGAACCAATGGGAGAGCGAGCGTCGTCCTATGGGTTTTCTAATGCAATGCTGAAATAAAACTGTCTTGGACGAATATCAAATTATAAAAACTACAGAATGTTGTCCGATGTGTTTATAAAACGAATGATAATATGGGGTAACGAAAAAAATATTAATTTTTTAAATTAAAATTCTGGGTTTTATTTCTTTATTTTATTTTGCACCCTTTCTAGTGGATCCTTGGCTTAACGAAAATAAAGAAATAAAACATGATTTTATTGATATTTAATATTTTTTTTTTCGTTACCCCCATATTATTATTCGTTTTTATATCACATCGGGACAAAATTCTGTAGTGTTATATTTGATTTAGGCCGTTGTACAGTTGGATTTTGATTGCATTAGGTAAACCATAGGAGCGTCGCTCGCTTCTCCCATTGGTCAAAATTATCGGCGCCTCTTTTAACTTAGACCATATAACAGAGAGCACTCAGAATTCTTTTCCCATAGAACTCTGTTGAGAAAGTAGCTCGCACTTGTTTGGCCTAATGCTGGACGAGCCCCCGCGCTTCAACCAATCACTCGTTTCGCATTTTTTACTGTATTTGAATCTGTCCCGGCCTTTTGAATATGTTGGTCAATGTTTCTCTATAGGATATAATGGTACATTGTCGCTCCTATTCTGATTGGTCAATTTCCTCCATAGGATATAAATGGGACACTGGGTCGCTCCTATTCTGATTGGCTGGTTTAAGAAGACAATGAGAATAGCTTAAACAATTTGGAGAATTTACTGTATTTCCCGGTCAAATTCTCTCTATTGCAATTCCCCCTATGTAGCGCCGGTCTTGGCGACACACGCGTTGTCGTGTCTTTTTACTGCTTTATTTGTAAAAGAAAAGGGTTAGTCGTCTCTTTATCTGATAATGTTTTACATTAATAGAAAAAATAATTTTTTTATTAATACTTCATGCCGCACGGCGGCTGGCGCCAAGATTTCAGAGCGCCCCATCTCTCCATAGACTATTAATGGGAGAGATGGAACAAAAAATAAAAAAAAAATAAATTAAAAAAAAAAAAAAAAAAAAAAAACAAAAAAAGTAGCTCGCGCTCTGATTGGCTGTCTTTTTACTGATATTTGGAATTATCCCGCCGTGGATTCTGATCGGTCTAAACTTCCCATAGACTAGGATGGGTCTTTGTCGCTCCTATTCTGATGGTCAATTAATTCTCCTAGGTTCTTAAGGGTCTCTGTCGCTCCTATTCTGATTGACTGAGCTAGCCAAGCCCCGCTAGCTCAAGCCAATCAGTCTTTTCAGCATTTTTACTGTATTTTGAAATATCTGCCGTTGGATTCTGATTGGGTCCTAAACTTTTCCCCATAGGTTTGTATGGTTCATTGTCGCTCCTATTTCTATTTGGCAGGTTTATGCCGCCAATCAGAATAGCCTTTCTGAATTTGAATTACTGTATTTTTTCCCGGCAATTTCCAATATCCTTTAATTCTTGAATTAGGTTTATTGGAAAGTGATTTGTTTTTTTATGTATTTTTTTAGGTTTCAGCTCTTTCCTGAGAATGTTGAACGCCTTTAAAAAGGCGATTTTGATTCATACCCCGCACCGACATCGGGAATGATTTCTCGCTTTCCAGCCTGTCTCGCATCGGAAACTGTTTTTCAGCGCAGTCCCGCACTACGCCTAAGTCCCGCACTGCGCCCATGTCCCGCAACTGTGCCCACACACACTGGCGGGGGCCCAGGGAACTTTTGCCCGCATGTACGAGCGCACGCCACGGACGGCGAATCTTAGGCGCAGGCCGCCTGCGCCTCGTTCCCCCCACTGCACCCCACACACTGGCCAGGCGCGGCGGACTTTTCCCCCCATGTATGACCCCCTACCTCCGGCGGCCCAATCATAGGCGCAGCGCCGCACTGCGCCTAAGTCCGCACTGCGTAAAAACCGTGGCGAGGCGCGGCATGGCAGACTTTACTGCTATGTATGGGCACGCCCCGGGCCCCGACATAAATCAGGCGCAGATTCCGCCGGAAAACTAGCGGAAAGGTGCGCTCCGACCCGGCGAGATTCATACATGTGGCCGAAGGTGGCTATTTGAAAAAAACTGGGCCGCACCAAAGTGCGATACAGCTATTTAAAAGTTATACGGATAACAAAAGGTGGTTTTTGCACCAATGAAATACACCAACAGGGTTTCTAGAAAATTTCTGTATCCAAATTTAAGTACAAGGTGGCTCTTTGAACAAAAAATGGGCCGCACCCAAAATGAAATACAGCTATTTTAAAAGTTTTACAGATAACAAAAGGGGTGGTTTTTTTGCACCAAAATTGAAACACCAACAGTTACTAGAAAATTTCTGTATCCTAATGTAAGTACAAGGTGGCTCTTTGAACAAAAATGGGCCGCACCAAGTGCAATACAGTATTTAAAAGTTAGACAGATACAAAAGGTGGTTTTTGCACCAATGAAATACCCGTTACTAGAAAATTTCTGTATCCAAAATTTAAGTTCAAGGTGGCTCTTTGAACAAAAACTGGGCCGCACCCAAAGTGCAATAAGCTATTTAAAGTTATACGGATAAAAAAAGGTGGTTTTTGCACCCAAAAAAATACACCAACAGTTACTAGAAAATTTCTGTATCCAAATTTAAGTACAATGTGGCTATTTGAAAAAGCTGGGACGCACAAAATAAAAGCTACAATTTCACCTCAGGTGCGAGGTGTGCTGGCCAAAAAGTGGTAAAAAAAAAATGCCATTTCAATGCAGGTTTAAAGCAGAGTCTCGGCTGCACAATATATACCTTCCTTTCCAAAGCCTGTCGTGCCGATTTCAACTTTGTCGATTATAATCGCTCATCCCTAATGAAAATTTAAAGAGTAGAAGAATGGGGTTTTTTTTGACAGTACTAAAACCTTATGAAAGCCATACGTGTTTGGTATTGCTGGACTTCAATCAACCTGCAGAATACAGAGAACACATTATTTATGCCAAACAGTGAACGCTGTAAAAAAAAAAAAAAAAAAAAAAACATGCAAACATAGCACAAGTAATTTTTTTGCAGTTTCCCAGTATATTCTATGGTTCGGTGAATGACACCATTAGAAAGTCCCAATTTCTATAAACAAGTTGCCACATGTGTAGCGTACCTCCGTCTAATACGGCTCCCAGTGCGGGCCTCCAACCCCAGCACTTAACACAGTCTCAACAATTCAATGAAGGGCCGTGGAAGTAAAATTAAATCACTTTAATAAATCGATGTATAAAAAGTAGCAATCAAGCCCAAAACATCTCTAATGTATAATGAAAGACGGGTACTTAAGGTTATGATGTGGTTACGAAACCATTCAGTCCATAGTTCATGGATATTCCTTTTCGTAGCTCCAGCAGGAACTTAGCAGCGAGACGCAGGAGACCGGGCAGAGAATCTGTGCACTTTAGCACGTATCTCTCCCCGGTCTCTGGCGTCTCGCTGCTAAGTTCCTGGGGAGCTACGAAAAGGAATATCCATGAACTATGGACTGAATGGTTTCGTACCACATCATAACCTTAAGTACCCGTCTTTCATTATACATTAGAGATGTTTTGGGCTTGATTGCTACTTTTTATACATCGATTAATTAAAGTGATTTAATTTTACTTCCACGGCCCTTCATTGAATTGTTGAGACCATTAGAAAGTCCATCTTGTCCTGCAAAATAAAAGCCCTCATGTTTCTTTGTAGATGAAATAATAAAAAAGTTATGGCTCTGTGAAAGGAAAAATACAAAGAGCCATATTATTATGACTGTCTGTCAGAAAGGGGTTAAAAGTATTTATTTTCCCCGGCAGAGGAAGAAAGTGCAGTGTTGGTGAACCTTTTAGATATAGGGTGCCCAAACTGCAACCCAAAACCTACTTATTGATCACAAAGTGCTAACACGCTAATGTAACCTGAATATTGAGGTGATATCTTTGTTACCCATAGCAACTGATCCGAGCGCAGCTTATATTTTTTTAGCACAGTAGAAGAAATTAAAGCTGAGCTCTTATGATTCCTATGGGCTGATTGGTTGCTGTGGGTAACAAAAACAGACTATTAGATATTATAGCGTATGTTATATGCACATGTGTGAGGTATACTGGTATAATGCATGTATATTTTTTACATATATACACACGCATACACACATTATATACATACTGCATGCGTATATGTTCATATAGACAGGTGTGTGTGGATATATATCCACACACAGTATATGATAAATCATGTAAGTCAGTGTATTCAGAGGAAAGGGATTCACGGTGGGTGTATAACTTCAGCCTGCCTGCTCTCTGAGTGTGGAGCCCTCCCTCCAGCACTGTCTTGCCAGCAGAGAGTTAACAGAGGGCAGTGCTGGAGAACCCAGGGCCCACACTCCAGGGACTGCAGCAGAGCTCATTGTGAACTGATGACTCCTCTCCTATCTCACTGCTTATCAGCATCTGCAGGAAAGACCATCATCAGTTCACAATGAAGATCAGTCCAACTCTCTGCACAGGACAAAAGATGATCAGAAGCATAGAAGCTCCAAGACAGCACTCACAGGCCCTGCTTTCACTTTCCTCCCGTCTTGCTGTAACAGTTGGAGTAAAAGTTGCTCTGCTGCCCGCCTTCTGAGAAGAGATGTGGGTGGGGGGCGCTTGGCGGGACGACGTAGCAGCAGTAGAGAAGGACAGCCGGCTGCTGCTGCTTACTGCCTGCGTGCTGAGAGGGGTCTTGTTTTTACATATTAAAACTGCCCCCATTCTTCATGGCGAGGGGGGGAAGCCCTAGGGGGCCGCCCACCTCTGCCTACCCACCCGTTCGGGCCCCTGTAAAGGGTCCTAAAATGGCAACTTCATTAAATAGTCCCCAAAAAAATGCCAGTATTAAGTCTACGGTAAAGAGGCGATCCAGGATGTGGGCTTAGGGCAAAAGGGGCAAAAAAAAAAGCCATATCTGAAAAGGGCTAAAAAAAGGGGAAATTATGGGTTTAAAGGGAACACAGCATTGGCCAAAAGGAAAGTTTGGGAAAAAAAAGTGTTATGGGCCAGACGAATAAAAAGTTTGAGGTGTTTGGATCACAAGAAGAACATTGTGAACGAAAGAACAACTGAAAGATGCTGAAAGATTTCCCTTGATGCCATCTGTCAAGCTTGGTGGGGGTTTAATGTGGTGGTTTGGGGTTGTTTGGGTGCGGGTTTGAAGGGGGGAGATTTTTTACGGGTTTAAAAAAGGGTTTTGAATAGGAAAGGCTATGACCCCTTTTTGAAAGCCAGCCATCCCCTGGGCAGCGCTTGATTGGAGCCAATTTCTCTACAAAAGGAAAATGCCCCAAAAGCACACCTAAAAATTATGCAAAATATTTAGGGAAGAAGCAGGCAGCGGGTTTATTCTATCTGAAATGGAGTGTCCAGTGCATTTCCCCAGATCTAAACCCCATGAGTGTTTTTGGAGCAGCTTGCCCCATTGGTATGAAAAAAGTGCCCATAAAAAACCAATCCAATTGTGGGGGGGGCCCTTCTGTAAGTTGGGGGAAATATTAGATCACCAAAAGAAAATTTAAAACCCCCTTGAATCCCAAAAATTCTGAAATTGTTTTAATTGCTGCGGGAGCATTTTTTTGGAAAAAGAAAATTTTGGGAAGTAAAAAATTTATTATTTCAAATAAAAATCATTTTTTTTAACCCTTGTAAAAAATTTTGGACTTTTATTTCTATTAATTTTGCAGCTTATTTAAATAAATAAAAGTATGAGTTTTCGGGGGGAAAACAAAAAATTGTTTGGGTGCCAAAAATTTTGAAGGGGTTGTGTACTTACTTTCTCTCCCTTCTTTTTCTGAAACTAAACACCCGAAAAAATTTAAGGGGTTTTCTTGTACAAAGATCATTTTTAAAAAGGGGGGGACATTTAAAAAAAAAGGATTTTTCTAACGGGTTTTTAGGGTTCCCTTTAAAAAATTTTAAAAAGGGAAAATATAAGCAAAAACTATGTGTTTACCCCTAAAACTGAAAGCCGAGGGTTTTTGGGGGGGGCCATATCCCGTTTCTGTGATTGGCTCACTGATATGTCATTCAGGGCCCGTTTTGGGGCATGTCCTCTGGTTGGGCACGCCCCCCCCCTGTGCGGGGATTAGCTGCCGGGACTCTGTGTTTACTCCCCTCAGATTTCCCGGGTGGATCTGTATTAAGGCTGTTTTGAGCTTCTCTCTGCTCATCTCCCGCTTAAGGTGAAGAAACTGGATAATTTCCCGTTTTAAAAATTTTCTCCTCTGGGAGTGGATTCCAAGTGGTGTCAGTAAACCGCGACGAAATTCTGCTTTTTGTAATTTAGCCCAAATGAAAGGTGCCCTTGAAAAAGTTTTTTGTAATTTTACCTCGGTGTGGCACAACGATTTGGGTCATAAAATTGATTTATAGCAGGGATAAAGTCTTTTAAATCAATGGGGAAGGTCACGTTTTTTTCCCCTTTAAGGGTGAGGCCCCTTTCAAGATCTTCAAACTGTCAGAAGATTGATTATTTAAAAAGCATCTTTTTTATTTACTAGAGAAAGGAGCAGGCTTTTCATTTTTTGGGAAAAAAAAAACGTATTGATTCAAGGAAAAACCTTTGGGAATGGGGGGACGTCCCCCTTGAAAATTTGGGTTGCAGAGGCATGGTGCATTAGAAAACTGAGCCAGATTATGATAATCCGAAGTTGCCTTTTTAAGGTTTCTTAATTTTTTTGATCCAGCACCCGGGTTTGCAAAATTTTTAAAATTTTTCTTGGTTAAAATGGAACCCCAAAATTTGAAGCTTTAGCCACTTGGGTTTCCTTGGGTGTTCACAACAGGGCTCCCTCTTTTGGGGGGATTATTTGTTACGATAGGGGGTGGTTTTGAAATCTTATGTTGTTTAAATAAAAGGGTACCCACTTGGGAGGAAGCGTGGTCAGCGAGCCAGAAGTCGGTACACGGGGCGGAAAGGTTTTTAGTACTTTTAGGGAGTAGGCAGGAATCGTGGTCAGTAAGGAAGCCAAAGGGCGATGCACAGTTCGAGACGTCAGTTTAGGGTGCAGGCAGGAGTTTGTGTCGGAGGAAGGCCAAAGGTCGATGCAAGTAGAAATAGAATAGGCAGCAAAACTGGACGGCAGCTTTAAAAACACCAGAGCACAATAATTTTCACAAGGAGGAATTACAAGGGGTGGGGCTTAAATAGGAAGCCCCAAATTTAAAAAAAGGGGGGAAAACAAACCCTGAGGTCAAGGGGAAAAAAGCTGAGAAAACAGGGGAAATTGGCAAGGGTTTGCACAGGAGCTGTCCGAAGGGCCCAAAAAGCTTAGTGAGAAGAGGTGGGGGCCTGGATGCAGGGGGAGTTTCCGGGAGTTCAAGTCTGGGCAAAACCCGCTTTTGACAAAAGGGACTACTTTACTACTCTCCTATCTTCCACCTCTTAAAAATCTAAACAGTTATTTAACCCTTTTGCCCCTTTTTCCCTTTAAACCCCAACCCTCTCTCATTCAGCAAATTTATTTTGCCAAACACTTCATTAGCAAGATCAAATATTAGAGAGAAAAAATTTTTTTATACGAACCCCCTTTTTTTTTATGCATAATGCTCTTCTTCCATAACCTGTTTCTTCCTCTTAATTTATTTATAAGCTTTTACTCCCCCTTTCCCAAATCCAAACTCACTACCCGTAAACTTGACCTAATACCAACCCAAACCCGGGTTTCCAAAAATTAGTATGGGGAATTTTTATTAATTTTGAAATTATTTTTGGTATGCAGACCACTTAGGGAGATGCTCAGTGGTAGGGTTAGTCCAAAAAGGAGTACAGAAAATTCAAGGGGTCATATCCATATAATTTTTATGTTTGAAAAAAGATGAAATATTTTATTAAAAATTCCATTTCAAAAATTTCAAAAAATCCGGGGGGGGGGAAAGTCAATGAATCAACTGGTAATTTGCATAGGCAGGGATGGCAATGGTTGGGTATAGCCAGATGGTACGGACACTCTGAATTTCTATTTCAAATTGGAAAAGTAGATAAGACCCCCAAACTGGGGTATCTGATCAGGTTCTTTTTTCCATGAAAAAGCCCTTTGGGGAGTTGTGTTTTTGGCTTTCTATTTGAGTTTCAGTATGAGCAAGGTTCCTTGCTCCAAACTTCTTTAGGCATGAGATATCAAGAATGTTGTGACTGTAGACTGTGCAATGTTTCGGATCATCCCTGGCCTTTTTCAAGCAGCAGGCATTTGGAACCATCATCCATGGAATCTTGCCTTTGGACAGAAGAACCATATAAGATTCTGCCTTCAGACTGGGATCTTATCTCCCGCTTTGACCACTCCTACTTCTCTACTCTCCTCTTGTCAGCATTTCACATAACTGCTTTTACTGTGTATCTCCTATTTAGAAGACCTTCACAAAAATCTCTTCCCCCATTTCAATCTTTAAAAGTAATGAAAAACCCTTTCTGCATTTTACCCCCATAAAAAGTTTGTCCCCTTTCCTTGTTTTTTTTTTCTTTTGCCCTGTAACTTAAAGACAGTCCTTTCTTTTTCTAATAGTTGTTAGTTAATTAGTGTGATTATTGTATTTATGTTATGTATGTGAACTTTCTTTGAATGTTAAACTAAAAAAACAAAAAAAATTAAAAATGAATAACCTAAAAACCCACATACCTGTTGTCTGCAGTCCTCCATATGCTGTAAAAAGCAGCAGAAATCCAAAAAAATGTAAGAACCAATTTTTAACCTTTATTTGATTTCTTTATATATCAGTGTTAATCCCGTTCTAAATGTACTTTCAGGACTTTTTAAAATCTTTAAATTTTTCTTATATGTATTGAAGGTGTGTAAATTATGACTCAGTTGACTAATCGCATATGAGATTGTGAAACTTTATTATGTTAAGGTTAAGAACCTGTAAATAAGCTCGCCCTCAAACAGGTAGTTAAGTTTGTTCAGTTATTATGACTTATATTTAATAATAACATGCTGCCTCACCCTTGGATTTCACATTCACATTTTTTATTATAAATAGATAATGTAAGAAAACCTAAGTGAACCCTCTGGAATTACTGCATTGGTTACTCATAAAATGTGTTCTGATTGTGTTTGTGTATGATTGTGATTTAAATAACAATCTAACTGAAGTAACAACACCCTAACTGGTGCGGACTCTATAATAGGTTATTCTGTGGGTTTACAAATCTGGAAGGCTCCATATTAAAGGGGTTGTTTCATTTCTTAAATGGTCTCAGATAAGGTGACAGTGAAAAAAGTAACTTTGCAATTAGATGTCATTAGCAAAAGGGCTTGTTATCCAGTATTCCTTTTTCTTCTGTTTTGTTTACACTGATCCTCTGTCATTGTTCGGAGATCCCTCCCCCTTGCATTTTCACTAGCTGAGAGGATCATTTACATTCGTTCGGCCCCCGCTCTATTTCACAACTCTCCCCCCCCCACTCCTAACCATACAAATCCCCTCATAGTAAGGGACCCGCACATTTTCACTCTACGACAGCAGGAAAACATAATTTACTGCAGGCTTCTATGTGTGTGTGTGAACATCACCATGTTGTGTGTGTATTTGATCAATGCCTGACTCTGAGTAGGGGATGTGCAATTCTCTCTGCACACATAGCAGAACAAACTGCCGATTCTACAATCATTAAACCACCCTAATATACACCCCCCCCCTATTACCAAAATACCACTCCTTTTTTTCCCCACTCCCTTGTGCGTCATAGATGTTGTGTGTTTAAGCTGTAACAATCTCCAGTGTGAGAGGAGAGAAATCAAGTGCTCAGTCTAGATTGAATGCAGGCCTTGTGGTATGTATACAGCTTTTATAAATAAGACTGATAAAGAGAAGACACAAGTGACATGTGGACTCAGGAGGTGAGGGGGTTAGTTCGGGAAGCCAGCGAAGAACAGGTGAAGGGGGGATGATGTCACCCATTTGGGATGGGAAGAAACGCCCTGCATTGTCTAGAGTTGAGAAGCTGAGAGCAGTATGAATCAGCCGAACTTAAAGATGCATCATACATCGCTTTAAGATAATTGTGTGTGTAAGGACCTTTCTTTTCATTTTATCAACTCTCACCCCACCCCACACCCCTACCCTTTACCCTCCCTCTCCCCCCCCCCCCCCCTTCCTCTCTAGTCAAAGTATTATCGCAAAAGAGGTCATAGACGAGAACTATTGTACTTGTGTAGATCATAAATTACAGAACAGCATGCACTGTCAATAGTTGCCTCTAAAGCAATCCTCTATATTGGTATGGCAATGGACTCACGGAGATCAGTGATGTATGATTGCCCTGTAAAAGATCCAATTTAGGATGGGACAGTATACCCACCAGAACTTTATAGAGCATTGATGCTATGGAACTAGCAGAGAGTTCAAAGACAGTTAACTCAACTAATTAGGTGGAATAGAAGCATCTAGTTATCAGACGATCGTTTGATGAAGAATTGAAACATACTGTAAGTCTGAGAAAAAAGATGGCTCTGCCGGCGAGGACATGCATTAATTTATTTTAAGATATGGTAAAAGCCCCCTACAATAATAATGTGGGAAAATCTATAACATTAAACTCCCCCCACCCCCTCACCTTTAGAATGTCCCTTCTTATTTGTCTACCTTATCACATTCTCCACCCCCACCACCATAACCTCCCCCCACCCACACCCCGCGATGAGCCAGCCGGCTCTTCACTATGAGAACTGCCTGTAATACCTGTAGAAGTTTAGCTGCCTGAGGGAGCTCAGTGTCACATGCGAGCAGGTGAGGGTGTCAAAAGAAGGCTTATGATAACTCGTACTAAGGAATATTTAATAGGGAAGGCCGTCGTTAATTGCATAGCATTGCAGATACCAAATATGGGTACTTTATTTACTTTATATGGTCTTTTTTAGGGTGATGCATTTGTACAAAGGGGAAGAAACAGGTGGATGCTACGTGCTCTTTATTTTATTTCTTGTTGCTGCATTGATGCTGTTTACTGTTTTCCGCTTTTTGACTGTTTTTGACACTATGTTTACACTTTTCTTACTTTTCCATAAAAAAGTTATAGCTCATCAAGATTATTAGCCGTATGCACAAACGTATTTTCCTTTTGTGAATAAAGGTGTGTTTGATTTGTGTAAAAGCAGTAAAACGCTTGAACAAAACTATACTTATTGGTGATAATGTACTGCAATGGTATCGACTGCCCCCTCGCCCCGAGGTAAAGCTAGCATGTCTATGTATATACCGACTGTGACGCGTGGATAAAGATAAAATAAAAAATACTACCAGAAATGCTGTCTTTTATCAAAATGCCTCACTGAACCTTAAGAAAAACGTGAAATATCTTACAAAATCCCCCCACCACAACCATACCAAATCCCCCCCCTCACCACCTACCCACTCTACCCACCAGTTTTCTTCTATATCCTCATTCCCTACCCCCCCAAAAATAAGAGACCTTTTTACCCATACCGTAATAAAACATAAATACACTATATAAAATATATATTCATTTCAAAAATTACTTTACACTACCCTAACAATACCACCGCTCATTTAATGCGACACACTTGTCCCCCCCCCAATGTTTTTAAAAACCTCCCCCCCCCCCCCCCCCCCCCCCCCCCAAAAAGATTATTCTGTGTGTCAATGCACCCCTGAATTTAGTCTTATGGGGTGTAGATTCAATATGGGGTCTTTTTAGGGGTATTTTTAAGTTTAGCACCTTTGGGCATCTGCATAGCCTGAATGGCCCACCATAAATAGATCGGTAATGAAAATGCGCCCCAGAGATCTGGACTTTGTACCAACAATAGGCTGTGGCCACAAATATGTGATATCTATAAAACGCAGATGTATGCGGAATACAATATTTAAGTTGCAGTTCCTGATCACATCTACCTGCATACATCCACCATTCAACCACCAAAACCAACCCACTCCCCCCGCAAAAAAGTCACATTGAATTTTAAATTCACCTCGACTTTGCTTAATTACCTGTGAAACACCTAACGGGTTATAAGTGTGTCCTAAATGCTGTTCTTGAATACTTTAACCCTATAGAGGAACTGATTTAGAGCCTTTGACCATCCCACAAAAATACATCTGCATATGTCACTTTATCGACTTGAATAACTTTTTGACATTTTTACATCCCCATATTCAACCCCGATGACCTTGTTTTCATTCACGTCATGACACGATCTGTGCTTTTATAGTTAGTAGAAATTTTTTTGTCCATGACAATCCTTGTTTGTTGTGAAAAAAACCCCCCACTTTTCGTGAAAATTTTGAAAAAATTTGCGATTTTGAAAGTTGCAGAATTTCTGCGTGCAAGACAGATAATTAATTCCCCACAAATAGTTTATAAACTAGCATCTACCATATGTCCACTATACGGTTGGCATCAATTTTATAACCGTTCAATTATTTAATATTCGACATTAGGTGGCATAGAAAATATAATAGTAACATTTACATCACATAACCAGGAAAATTTGCAATATAGCATTTTTTAGAGATCCCACTCCTATTCTGACGTGCGCTTTGAGGGCTGCCATGTCTAGATACCCCCATAAGGTGATCACATCTGAGAAACGGTTAGACCTTAACGTATTTACAACACTATTTAGGAAGTGTAGATAACCCTTCAGAGACGTTTCACAGAAATTAAAGCAAAATAGTGGGGTGAAATGTCAAAATTTCCACTTTTTTTGCAGATTTTCAATATTTATACATTATTTCACGCGATAGGTACGGTAATGTGACTAGGTAAATGCCAACTTAATATCAATTCCCCAGGTTGCCGTTTTTAGAGACTTATCCCATCATGTGGACCTAGTGCAGATGTATTGGCGTCAACCATAAGCCCCAGTAATAGAGGAAGCACCTACGAGACTCTGTGTGGCTCATTCATACAAGATTTTATTTAGGTGCCATTTTCAGGTTTTGGGACACCCTAGAGTGCTAAACACAACCAACCCCCCCCCCCCAACACTCCCCCCCACAACGCTAAACTACACCCTCTTAAGGAATATATGCGAGGGGTGCATTGAGTATTATAGATCCCCACAGGTGATGTCAACATTTTTTGTTAGCATAAGGCGTGAATTAAAATAACATTTTTTTCATATTAATTTGCCAATTTGTAGCTAAATGATTTCATATTATACAAGGAATCTGAAAAAAGAAACCATAAACTTGTAAGCAATTTCTCTCCCAAGTTCGGCCACCCACCTGTTGGGTCTACCCCATCATAAATTTCTCACTCCCCTTTCCTAAACCGTTCTGAGCAGCTATTTGGCTTTTAGACGAGATTTGGTGGTGGCTTTTTGAGGCCACCCCCCCCCTCGTATCCCCGTCTCCCCCTCACCCTATACCCCACCGCCCCCCCACCCTTACCCACAGCCGTGAACAGGGCGAGAACTTCCCAAAAGCGCGCCCATTTTAGAATCAACACCCTATCAGGGATCTCATCTAGGATGTATTCTGCATTTAGGCACACAGTGTTCCATAAGTTTTTTTTAGCAGTTCGGGCAAAGCAAAGATTGTTGGCATGTCCTACTTACCCCTTGGGTAGCGCGGCAGCGCGGGGGGGGGAGAAAGCAGTTCGGTCATTGTGTTTGTTAGTTCATATTTTTACAAGCATTCGCCGGTGCAGTGTAAATGATGCTGATAATCTTTACTATGGGGGTCGGTACACAACCCCATTCCACAACTAATCATCCCATTAGTTTTTTCTTGTTTTATTACTTTTACACCAGTAGAACTAAGTCTATAAAAAATGCTGGTTCTTTCATGGTTGTCATATTTGACAGCCATAACTTTTTTTATTTTGCCTGTGTGCCAGAGTGTGTATGGGCTTTGTTTTTTGCAGGATGAGTTGAAGTTTTTATGGTACGCTATTATGACGTGCCCTCTGGAAGCTATGTCACTTTTATTATATTTTAAATTTAGTCGTGGATATGAGACTTGGGGTTTTTGTGGGAGAGTGTTCTGACACAAATTATCAGCAATCTTGTGAGTGTTTTTATATTTCTATTTTTATGAGCGGTCAACTGTTACGTATACTAGGACTGGGCTTTAGGCATACGATTACACCGATACCCAGGATTCTGTTATTTTTTGTTTTTCTTGATTTGTATACAATAAACACTATTTATTCAACCAGGAAAATACGTTTTTGCATTCGCCGGGGTCCCCTTCTCCACCAAAAACCCAATATTCTGTGCTTGGAGCTTGTGGTAGAGTGCGACTAGTGTTTTGTGCAAGATGAGTTGACGTTTTATTGTATCATTCTTTGGCGGGCAAGGCTTTTTGAACGCTTTATCCTCATTTCTATGGGCGCCAGCGTGAAGAAGTTACTGCAATCCTAGTAGTGTTTGTTTATTTTTGTATTTAACAGGGACCTCACCATGCAGTATCCGTGATAAGGTTCTAGTCTTTACTCTTTGTGGTCGCTACGATTATGGGCGTATACCTTAATTTATATCCTTTTATCCCCCGTTTTCGTGACTCAGCTGAAAGATACTTTCAAAAATAAAGGAAAGTGTTATTTAGTGTGTAAAACAATCTATTATGCATCGCTCATCTTCTGGGAGCTTAACATTTCTATTTTTCAGTATACATGAGCTGTATGAGGACTTTTTTTTGACTCGGGATCGAATGTGTTTCTAATTGTACTGTGTGTTTGGTGTTTATATAGGAGTTTTGATCGCTTTTTATGATACCCATTTTATGTGATTAGCGGGATGAACAGAAGACATCCCTCCCCCCACCCACTAATTCCTAATGCATCCCCCCTCCTCCCCCCCCCCCTCCACCCCCCGCCCCCCGGTCTTAAAAAAAACCCTTGTTGTCCTACCGTACTAGGTTAATTTGAACGAAAATCGACATCATTTATAGGCAGGTCGTTACGCCACGCGCGTAACCAAATATGGCATACTTTATTATTTTTGATGCAAATTTTTGGGGCGATTGGCGTTTGTGAAAAGGCGGAAAGGGCGGTTTGTACGTATTTTTTATGTTTTTTTTAGTGTTTGTATGTTTACATGTTGTTTCACTTTTTTTCACTTTGTTCACCGTATTTTTTAGACTTTTCGCCATACGGGATTTGAATGGAGATCTGATATCCTCATCACTCATGTGTCACATCAATAGGAATAGTGCATAGTTGACTGAGGTTCTATGGTACTCTGTCAGTCACGATGCCGGTCTGTGCCCACAGAGCCACGGGCAGCGCGTTCGTGACGTCAGAGAACAACCCGCTGAAGGGCATTCTTCTGACTCCTCCGGTCGGTGTTCTTGTAGGGAGGCAGGAGAGCTGCCAACGATCGCGCCGATCAGTGCTGCTGCCTTCCGCCGGACATGAGAGCAGAGGAACGCCCGAATCCATCCCTCCCACCGCCCCCCTTATTGTAATGTTAGATTGCTGACCCGATGTCGCGATAATTTAAGGGGTTACCGGCCCCCACCGGAGCGATTTCCGGTCGGGGGGCCGACGCTGCGGATGTCAGCTTAATATACAGCTGACACCCCGCGCCGATCGCGTGAACTCTGCCTGCGTATATTCTGCGCGCGATCCTCAGGCGTTATCGACATACGGAGATCCAGTGCGTGAACCCCAATACCACTTTGAAGTAGTGGATAACGGCGCAATGGTCTCTTTTTTTTCGCTGAAGGGGTTGAGCGGGGAGTGTCTTTACACTTCGATGAAGTAATTTACGGGCAGGTATCTAACATACAGGCAATTAGAAATCGACGTTAAAAACTGGACTGGTCCCTTAAAAAAGTTATTATAATTAATTTTGTTTTTTAGAATTTTATTTATTATACATAAATCACACAAAACCCAATCCCCAAAACCCCATCACACCCAAAACACTAAACCACAACCCCAAAATACATTAAAAATTATGCACAACCTTACAGTGTAGTTCATATGGTAAGATGCTTATGTTATAAACTATTGTTGGGTGGAATAACTAATCTTTCATGCTGGCCCTTTTGAATCTGAATGGTAAAATTTTCACCAATTTTTCACGATTACTTTGATATTTTTCACAAAATAAACAAGGACTGTTTAGGACCAAACATTTCTTAAACTAATCTAAAGCAACCAATGTGTTTCACTTTGTCCCCCAAAATCCACCCCCCATTTCACTAAACCCTATACCCCCACTACCATCACACATATACTGACACATGCCATATTTAAAAAATGTCTTACCTCCTGTCATAAAAAAAAAAAAATCCCCCCCCCCCCCCCCCCCCCCCCCCCCCCCCCCTACCCCCCCCCACCCCCCCCCCACCCCCCCCCCCCCTATACCCCCTACCTGCGGGGGGTTAAAAACACGACCATCAACACGGTCTCCAGCAGTCCACGGTTTAACATTTCAACCCCCCCCCCCCCCTTCCACACCCCCCCAAGGTCCCCCCCTTCCTTCTCCCCTACCGCCAAGTCCAGGCCCCCTCCCCCCTAATAACCCTCGCCATATATAGAAAAAAGGGTACGTCTTAGAGTACAAAAATACAATAAACTGACATACATACAATAGTTATAAATAAAAGAGAGAAAATATAGAAAACACCTAACACTAACAAGGATAGGTTTCTTCAGGTCAGTTTTCCATTTCCCCCCATCTCCAAACACATAAAAGCAACCACCCCCAACAAAAACTCACAATAAACCACACACCACACACAACATTATAACAACTCTTTTCAGTGACATAGTATTTGGCACCACCCGTGGTTAGGTTTCAAGCTCCATCAGTTAATTATAGTAATTAGTCTGTCCCTAATTGGTTAGAGATAACATATGAAAGGGAGGGACGATGCACATCTAAGTATGGGGGTTCCATTAATGACCCATTTAATATGAAATGAGGGTTGTCGATTTGGAGAGGGTTATGGGTCAATTTTGCTAAAGATGTGAATATAATTTTCAAAAAACCCTGGCCCTTTGGGTTTGGTTGTTATTTTTTTTTCAACTGAGCAAAATTTGGCATGTAACCCTGTTTATTATTGTTTTAATAGCTGTTTCATTTCACAACGGGGGGTACATTTCCATTTGCAGTCAGGGGTGGGGAAGGGTCCATAAAAGGTCCATCAAGTCATGGAGATATAGTATATTCACAAGACATGTATGACTACAACAATACAAGATAACCATTAGATTACATTACACCTCTTACATAACACATATTTCTATGGCGGCTACAAACAGAGCTTATTATCATATCATAACTGCTCCACTCATTTTCCTCACACCTCCCCCCTTTATGATGAGGCTTGGGAAATCGACCCACCAGTCCTCTTGACAAGCTCATCTGCATGGCAGTGGTCTAGCTGAGATGCCCATCTCCCCCAGTAAGCTATTCACCTTAATATATGGATATCAAAAATTTGGGTATTGAAAGGAATCCACTGGGCGGTGAATAACACACATTGCAACTGCAGGCACATCACCTCCACAACTGGGGTCTATAGACGTACACACTACAGGCCTGGTGAATAACCTTGGGAAAAAATATCCCACAGTTTAGGTTTGGACCCAATGGCTCAGCAGGTACTATCACACCCCATAGGATTGGATACAACCAGTGGGCTGTTAGTATCGTACATAACTGGTTTAGAAACATCTCTATTGTCTACAACAGTTTGATATACATTAGCGGGCTGAGACACATCTACTGGGCTGTTAATAGGCTTAGACATGGCTGTTTCCCACAATACATTTTGAGATACAACCTCAGGCTTAGATAAACTTTTCTTTTTCTCAACAGATTGATATGCATCAGCAGGCTTAGACACATCTGCTGGGCTATTAGTAGCATAACAGATTTAAGAGTGGCTGTGTTCCACCTGATATATACATTGTTATTAGAGATGGGCGAATTTCTCAAAAATTCGATTCGCCGAGTTTGCAGAATTTTCCGACAAAATTATTTTTGTCCCGAATTAATTTGTGACGAATTGTGTTAAAAAACAGGAAATTTTTTGGCTGCAAGAGCCCTGTGGGTGGTAAACTTGTCCCATCCCAAAATTTCAGAGGGTTTGGGTTGGGGTTTTTTATACAATGCTATTTTTTTAGTATGACACGCACATGACTGCCGCCGCTTTAAAATCGCTTCCTCTTCAATTCCCTGGGCACTTACGGGAAAAAAACTGACCAAATAGCTAACAGGGTAAGGGTTCGGTGGATTCACTGGACCCCCACAATTTGATGATAGTTAACCACCCCAGGGGCGGAGTCAAGTCCCCCCCGGTTTTCACCAGAGCCCGCCGAAAAGGGGGTTGGACTTGCTGGGGCGTGAGGCTCCAGGTCCTACCCCGACGTGATTTTCTTGCATGGGGCCCGGGGGTAGTGGGGTACAAATCGGAACCCAAAAGGCGAAGCGGGGACAGCAGGGGGTAAGGGGGCGGCAGGGGTTCGTGGTCAGAGCGGACAGACAGAAAGGCAGGCGGAAAACGGCAAGGTCAGGAAACGTAGGGGAACGGATGGTCACGTAAATCGACAGGACTTTCCAACACTCAGAACTAGGCTAATGCACACAAACAAACTGGCAGAGAATGCCTTAAATAGGGCCCGCATGCGGCAATTGACCCAATTACCGGCGTACTGGCCCTTTAAATCCGGACCAGTCGTCACGCGCCCTAGGGCTGGGACAGGCAGGGGCAGCGTACACTGGAGCGTGGACGGGTAAGTGGCTGGTCGCCGGACCTGAGGTGGCAGTGGGATCGTCGCGGATAGCCGTGGCGCTCGCGCCGGACCCCTTGCGGGCCGGGGGGCGGCTGCGGGGCGAATGGCACCCACGCCAGCCCCCATGACAGTACCCCCCCCCCCCCCCCTTAGGGCTCCCCCTCTTTTTTTGGAACCTAGAGAGGAGGTCAGGCGACAGTTTTTGGCCTGGGGTTCCCACAAATGCCCCTCGGCCAAACCCCTTCCAATCAAAAGAAAGAATCGTTTCCCCCCACTGTCTTCTCCGCCGCACCTCCTTGACCCAAAGATTTATCAGCGTTGGCCACAGGAGAAGGCAGACAGATCCACGGGAGAAGCGATTCAGAAAACCACGGTTGAAAGGAGACACAGAAAAGCGTTCGGATACGAGAGTGGGAGGCAAGGGGAGCTTGTAAAACCCGGGTTTAGCTGCCGAAGTACCAAAAAGGACCCAAATTTTAGGGCCTAATTTTATAACGGGGTCCCTTAAAGCGAATTACTTGGGCCGAAAACCAAACCCTGCACCCGCTAAAATAGGGCGGGGGTCTCCGGTCCCTGTCAGCCGGGGTTGTGCGAGCGGGGGGCCCTAGAAGGGCCTGACGTGTATTTTCTAAAGTCCCTTGATGCCCCATACTTGGGAATCAATGGCAGGGACTGAGACGAGAAACCAGGGGGAGAGGGGGGGGGGAGTAGCCCCAAAAACAAAAAAAGGGCGAGCCCCAGCAACTCTGATCTAAGGAATTATAGGAAAATTCGGCCCAGGGAGGAGATCAGACCATTTTCCTGACCGGGGGGGACACAAAATACGTAAACAGGTACCTAAAACTTGGTTGAAACCCCTCTACCTCCCCCTTGGGCTAGGGTGATATGCAGACAAAGTCGCTGAACCTCAACTGGGGACACAGAGCCGCCAGAATTTAGACACAAACGGACCCCCTTTTTAAAGAAACAATATGCAAAGGTACCCGTGTAGCCGAAAAAGTGGTGGAAGAAGATTTGGGCAATGGGGGCAGAGGGTAACCCCGGGGGGGGAACAAAATGAGCCCTCTTGAAATTATCCGTTTCCACCCAGATGACCGTGTTTTTTAGAGGGGGCCGAAGGTCGTAACAAAATCCATGGCAATAAAAGGGACCACGGGTTTTTCTGGACCCGGGGGGGCTGGACACCCGCGGTTCTAGATGAGGGGCTATGTTCGGCACAGGAGGTACAGGCCGAACAAAGTCTCCCAACTCCTGAGCGAGAGTGGGCCCCAATAGTAGCGGGGACAGTCGTAAAGACTTGGGACCCCAAGGAGGCCCCTGTGGAGAGGGAAAGTCCCCATTTAAAATTCAAGGCTGCATGGCAGGACGGACGTAGGTCTTCCCAGGGGGTAGATGTTGGAGATCCGGGACCGCCGTGAGGACCCTTCAGGAGGGATATGTGCTGCGAGGAGCTCAAGGGCCCACAGTGCCGAGGGTCTAGAGAGGGGTCCGCCCGGACGTTTATTTGGGAGGCCAAAGTGAAGGGGAATTAAACGGGGAAGAAAAGCGACCACCGGGTTGGAGGATTCAAACGCTGACGATTGAAAACATGCGATTTTTGGGATAGTGAAAATTCAAAACCGGTGGCGACTCCCTCCAGCAGGGGCGCCCTTCTTCAAGGGGTAACTTTAGGGCCCAAAATTAGATCACCAATTGTGTAGTTACGTTCGGGAGGAATGAAGGTCTTGGAAAAGAAACCACAAGTACCAATCTCCCGAGGAAGACTTTGAAAAAGCACAGCGCCCGGGCCCCACTGAGGGAAACGTCCACTTCTAGGACAAATGGGCGCGTGGGTCCGGGGGAGACAGAACCAAGCCGAAACGAAGCTGCTTAAAACGATTAAAGGCTTTTCCGGCTTGGGGCCAAGATTTGGGTTAGCATTCTTCTTGGTGAGGGGTACCAGTGGGGCCCCCACGTGGGAAAGTGCAAATTTTAAATCCTATAATAGTTTGCGAACCCCCAAAAAGCGTGGAAGGACTGGAGGCCCACCCGGTCGGGCCCCTGCAGAAACCCCTCAAAGCTTGGAGGGGTCCACTGGAGACCTTGTTCCCAAACATGTCCCCTAAGGGCAGCAAGGTGCTTCAAAGAGGCATTTTTCTAGTTTGGATAAAGTGGGGGGGCGAAGGCGTTGAGCACCTGGCGGGCATGGTGGCGGGAGTTTCTAGATCCCGGGGAGAAGATTAAAATGTGTCCAGATAGACAATGCGCAGACGTAGAGGAGGGCGGAAAATCTCGTTGACGAAGTCGGGAAAACCGCGGGGTTGCAGGGGCCCAAAAGGGAGCGGATATTCAATTGGCCCCCACGGTATTAAGGCCGTCTTCCATTCGTCGCCTTCCCCAATTTAAATCAAGTTGTAGGCTGCGAAAACCCAAATTAGAAAAAAATTTTTGTCCCCCGTGGGCGATAAAAACCATTTTCCGAGATCAAGGCGGGGGTACGTTTTTAGGGTGATTTTATTAATCACGGTAAATCGATACGGGGCCCCGGAGGTTCCTCCTTTTTTCGACAAAGAAGAATCCAGCCCCCCGGTAAAAGGGACTTACGTAAAACCCTTTCGGATTCTCCTGAATATACCCACATTGCCTGGTTTTCCTGGGAAAAAAAAGGGGGAGACTCTGCCTTCGAGAGGAGTAGTACCGGGTTGGGGGTAAATAGGCGTCGAATGGGGGCCCATCAGAGGGAAAAGTTTCGGCCTGTCTTTGGGAAAAGACGTCAGCAAAATCCGGTAAGGAGGGGCAGACCTGGCGAGACTTGTAGGCTTTTTAGAGGAAGTAAAAAAGGGCGGAGTGCGAGAGGCACCGAGTGGCACGCGGCCCCCCAAAGGCATGTTTGCCAGTGTTCAGCCCGAGTCGGGGCATGCTCTTGCAAACCCACGGGAAAGGCCCAGGAGGATATCAAAGAGGAGCGAGACAGAACAGTAGCTTCAGAGTCTCTTTTTGTAGACACCTATTCAAGGTGAAGGGGCAGGCAAACCCAAAAAAGCATCCTTTGGCATTCCCCCACTGACAAGGAAAGGGAAATAGGGTTTTGCAGAGGGGTTACCGGACACCCAAACTTTTGGGCACCAGACTTGCTGATGAAAATTTTTCCCACGGGGCCCCGAATCAAGGAAGGCGGGGCTTGGGAAGGGTGCTTCCGGGACTTTCCCAGAGTCGGGAATGGGCAGCAGGGGGGAGGCCGCATGACACCTAGGGATGCCTCTCCTAAAACCCAGGTGCGGGAGTTTCCCTGAGTACGGGCAGTCGCCAATGAAGTGGCCAGAACCGCCACAGAGAAACAATTTTTTGACGACGCTCCCAAAAGTTTTTCCTGGGTCAGGTGGGCTCCCCCAACCTGCATGGGTTCGTCCTCAGGAACCTTTGGCGGAGGAAGTTGAGGACGTTGAGCCAGTCGAGGTAACCGGCGTGGTCAGGTGACTACCCGTTGGAGGCGAATCTCTTGTAGTCTCTCAGCGAACCGTATGCCGGTTCGGGTGGCCAACCGAATCAGTTCGCCCAGAGAGGATGGCACATCCCGACCAGCGAGCTTGTCCTTAATGCGCCCAGAGAGACCTTGCCGGAAGATTGCCACCAGCGCCTCATTGTTCCAGTCAAGTTCAGAGGCTAGAGTGCGGAACTGCACAGAGTACTGACCCACCGTAGAGTCGCCCTGACGGAGACGGAGCAGAGCTGCAGCAGCGGAGGAGGTGCGGCCAGGTTCCTCGAAGACGGTGCGAAACCCCTGAAGGAAAGCTTGGAGATTTGCTTCAGAGGGTCTCCTTGGTCCCATAGCCGAGTGGCCCAGGCCAGAGCTTCTCCCGTTAGGAGGCTAATTATGAAGGCCACCTTAGCCCGCTCGGTAAGGAATTGATGCCCCAACATCTCAATGTGGATTGAGCATTGACTGATAAATCCCTTGCACTTCTTAGGGTCTCCATCATAACGTGTAGGAAGCTGCAGATGCAGAGAAGGTCCCGCGGTACTGGAGCAGGTAGAACCACGGCTGCAGGAGCAAGCGGTGTGGTGGGGGCGGGAGCATCAGCAGGCAGAGGTAGATGGGCCGCAAGGTTCTGCATCATGGCCGCAAGCTGGTCAATACGCTAGCTCTGCTGTGCGACGGCCGTCGTAACGTCCTGGAGTTCGGGCAGAGGTACCCTGGCGGAATCCATGGCCAGTTTTTACTGTAAGGGTTCGGTGGATTCGCTGGACCACCGCAAGCGATTATAGTTAAGCCATGCCAGAGAGCGGAGTCTAAGTAGCCCCCGGTTTTCACCAGAGCCCGCCACAAATCGGGTTGGACTTGCTGCGGCGTGAGGCTACCAGGTCGCTATCCCTGACGTGACTTGCTTGCGATGGCGGCCGGGATACTGTGAGGCACAGAATCAGAATCCAAAGGTGTAGTCGGGGACAGGCAGGAGGTCAGGGCAGGTGGCAGAGGTTCGTGGTCAGAGACAGGCAGATGGTCAAGGCAAGCGGCAACAGACGGACGCTGTGGGCGGGACCATGAGCTAGGTAACAGACGGACGCTGTGGGCGGGACCATGAGCTAGGCAACAGATGGACGCTCTGGGCGGGACCATGAGCTAGGCAACAGACGCACGCTCTGGGCGGGACCATGAGCTAGGCAACAGACGGACGCTCTGGGCGGGACCATGAGCTAGGCAACAGACGGACGCTCTGGGCGGGACCATGAGCTAGGCAACAGACGGACGCTCTGGGTGGGACCATGAGCTAGGCAACAGAGTGACGCTGCTGGGTGGACCTTTAGCTAGGCAACAGTCGGTCTCTCTGGGCGGGACCATGAGCTAGGCAACAGACGGACGCTCTGGGCGGGACCATGAGCTAGGCAACCGACGGACGCTCTGGGCGGGACCATGAGCTAGGCAACAGACGGACGCTCTGGGCGGGACCATGAGCTAGGCAACAGATGGAAACTCTGGGCGGGACCATGAGCTGGGCAACAGACGCTCTGGGCGAACCATGAGCCAGGCAACGGGTGCAGACGCTCTGCGCGAACCATGAGCCAGGCAACGGGTGCAGATGCTATGGGAGAAACATGAGCCAGGCAACGGGTGCAGACGCTCTGCGCAAACCATGAGCCAGGCAACGGGTGCAGAAGCTCTGGGTGAACCATGAGCCAGGCAACGGGCGCAGACGCTCTGGGCGAACCATGAGCCAGGCAACGGGTGCAGACGCTCTGGGCGAACCATGAGCCAGGCAACGGGTGCAGACGCTCTGGGCGAACCATGAGCCAGGCAACGGGTGCAGACGCTCTGGGCGAACCATGAGCCAGGCAACGGGTGCAGACGCTCTGGGCGAACCATGAGCCAGGCAACGCGTGAACATGCTCTGGGCGAACCATGAGCCAGTCCACGGGAGCAGACGCTCGCGGCGAACCATGTGCCAGCCAACGGGTGCAGACGCTCTGGACGAACCATGAGCCAGGCCAGGGGTGCAGACGCTCTGGGCGAACCATGAGCCAGGCAACGGGTGCAGACACTCTGGGCGCACCATGAGCCAGCGGACAGGGATACTGACACCCTGGGCGACCCCTTAGCCAGCGGCCAGGGGTGCAGTCGCTCTGGGCTAAAAATGAGCCATGCAACGGGTGCAGACGCTCTGGGCGAACCATGAGCCAGCGGACAGGGATACTGATACTCTGGGCGAACCATGAGCCACCGGACAGGGAGACTGACACTCTGGGCGAACCATGAGTCAGCAGACAGGGATACTGACACTCTGGGCGAACCATGAGCCAGCGGACAGACAGACACCTTGGGCGAACCATGAGCCTGCGGACAGACAGACACTCTGGGCGAACCATGAGCCTGCGGACAGACAGACACTCTGGGCGAACCATGAGCCTGCGGACAGACAGACACTCTTGACGAGGGCAGGGTCACCCCGGCGGAATCCATGGTCAGTCCATTCTGTAACGGTCGGGTGATGACAAACGTACGCCGAAGCGCCGACCTCTGACATCCGGGTGTGGCTCCTCTGTGATCACCGCAGGCGAGGTGGTAGCTGGAGGACCACGTCAGGGAGCAGAGTCTAAGGGTCCCTTGGTCTTCAAAAAAAACTCACAGACATAAATCTAATTTTGCCTATTTGGGTTAAATTTGTAGCAAAAATTCACAGTGAAGAAAAAAAACCAATTAAAAAATAACTTTTACTTGATATGCCTTAAAAGAATGCCCTCCAAAATGGAGGACCCACAGCAACAAACACCAAAATTTGTTCTCCTAGAGAGGAAGAAATGCTGGTTCCTCTAAATCTAAATATCCAATATAGTGGTACTGACCCAAGGGGTGAAAATTGCCCCCCTCGGCGGAGTAGTCGCCCCAACAGGAGCGGCCCCACCTATTGAGAGCGCACCCTAGGTCAGACCCCTTAAACAGTTCCTAAAAGGATACCAGCAGGACTCCCATATGTACTATAGACACTCCAGGAGAAACAATTCTATCCACATAAAATCATTCTTTTTAGTCACATGTACAGAACAAGAAAAAAACAAAAACAACGTTCTGTTGTATCATTGATTCAGAAACCTGTGTGATTTGTTCAAGACATTCACGATTATGCAATTATGCCATCTGCTCATAGGATATCTTTATCCAATAATATTTATTTAATATATATTAGGCAATAACACATAGAGTGTAATGTTGCAACTTCTTAAAAGAGAAAGTCTTAATGACACTATGTCAAAACCTGCAATCCATGATACAGTCCTGGGTTCCGAGCCCCGAGTCCAGATGGAATCATGCGGACGCCGGTATCTCGTGCTTTCGGTGTCTCTCAAAGCATCTCAGAGCTGACCTGCCGACAGCTGGCTGTTGATTCGTCCGCGCACCTCTCACGCGGTCACGCGACGTTTCGGGGGTCACGCCCCCTTTCTCGAGCGTGAAGGTAAGACCTGACTGATCTCCTTATATATCACTGCCTATCTAAAACATATACAGAAAATATATACAACAAACATATACTTACACACATATTTAAAAGAATACATTTAACACAATTTAGGGCTAGACTAACATAATCTCTTATTGATGTGACTTATTCATGTTCTTAGTTTCTATTTTAATTTAAATTTTTATTTTTAATTTTCAAAAAACATAAATATACTTATCATCATATTTTTTGCTAAATCTAGCCTCAATCAGTGAGTATAGCGTGGACTTATCGCTACCATGCTGTTGGATTATATATAGACTTTCCATTGGCATTCCTCATTAAGCCCTCTAGGTGATAAAGTTTGTAGTCGATGTATCCAATATACTTCTCGACGTAACAATCTGAGTTTAACTTGTTCTTGGTTGTCATCCTGAACTTCCTCAATTATGCACCACCTTAAATCAGTCACTTGGTGACCATGTTCATAAAAGTGTCTTGCTACGGACGACTCCATATATTTAGTGGAGCCAGACTTATCCATCCTACTTTGTTGCTCAGTTTTCTTTGCATATAAACGAATTTGTGATTTATGTTCATTTAATCTGACCCGTATCATCCTCGATGTCTGGCCAACATATCCCTTACCACAAGGGCATTTTAAAAGATAAACTACATTTTTCGTAGTACAGGTATAAAAACCTCGTACCATAATCTGTTGGCCAGACATGGGATGAGTAATGTATGGGCCTTTTATTGCGGCATGACAATTCTGGCATGAAAGGCATGGGTATGTACCCTTCCTCTGTGTGTCTAGGAGCATTTGACGTGACTTCTTCTTTGTATCAAAATCTGAACGAGTAATAAAGTTACCAATTGTTTTGCCCCGTTGATAGACAAATTTAGGGTAGTCTAAGAATAGATGGCCATATTTAGGGTCATTTTGCAAAATGTACCAGATTTGTTCAAGACCCACAAACAAAAACAAAAACAACGTTCCGTTGTATCATTAATTCAAAAACCCGTGTGATTTGTTCAAGACCCGACGCGTTTCCCCCAAAAATTCTATTGGATTATCTTGACGGCATTACCACCATTAAGGATATCATTGCTAAGTATCTTTATCTATTAGTCTATGTATGCTGTGATTTTAGTCTTGTTGGCTAAATGTTCTCTTGTTACCCCTGATGAACCCTATAGAATTTTTGGGGGAAACGCGTCGGGTCTTGAACAAATCACACGGGTTTTTGAATTAATGATACAACGGAACGTTGTTTTTGTTTTTGTTTGTGGGTCTTGAACAAATCACACAGGTTTCTGAATCAATGATACAACAGAACGTTGTTTTTGTTTTTTGTTTTTTTTCTTGTTCTGTACATGTGACTAAAAAGAATGATTTTATGTGGATAGAATTGTTTCTCCTGGAGTGTCTATAGTACATATGGGAGTCCTGCTGGTATCCTTTTAGGAACTGTTTAAGGGGTCTGACCTAGGGTGCGCTCTCAATAGGTGGGGCCGCTCCTGTTGGGGCGACTACTCCGCCGAGGGGGGCAATTTTCACCCCTTGGGTCAGTACCACTATATTGGATATTTAGATTTAGAGGAACCAGCATTTCTTCCTCTCTAGGAGAACAAATTTTGGTGTTTGTTGCTGTGGGTCCTCCATTTTGGAGGGCATTCTTTTAAGGCATATCAAGTAAAAGTTATTTTTTAATTGGGTTTTTTTCTTCACTGTGATTTTTTTTTTTTTTTTCCCCCTTGGTCTTCACCAGAGCGTGCCGCAAAGCGGGACGGACTTTGCTGTGGGGAACCCCAGGTCGCTACCCCTGATGTGGCTACCTGCGGTGACAGCCGAGGTGCAGGACAGGAATACAGGCGGTGGAATACAGGAACAACAGGAAACATGTGCAGCAGGATACAGGGGGAATAAACGTACACATAGCAGGAATCCAGCAGGATACAGAACAGGTACAACATCGGGACATGGCAGGTACTGGACAAGGACGACACGACAGGATACAGGACAGGTTCAGAGACAGCAGACATGACGGACGGCTGGTCAGGAGCTCAGGTGGGAAGCAGGAACTGGACCAGTAACTCAGGGGTTAAAATCCCCAACAGCAGACCTGAGATGCTGGCAGGAGCTCAAGATGGACTCAGCACGAGGCTCAAACTGCAACAATGGACTGACCCAGAGTAAAGGCAGGAACTTCCTCTTATAGCCAGGGGTCAGAGGTGAAGAGGAAGGTGCACAGGACAGGAAACTAATAAAAAGGCAGGAAGCTGCCGAGCGCATGCCCTAGGAGGCACAGTGCACAGACAGGGCCCCAGGAAGCAACAAGACAGGACAGGACAGGCAAGTACAGGAAGGCACGACAAGCTGATGGTCCATGGCAGGGGACCCCAGCGTGATGCGTGACAATAGCACAGGTGAAATTTAAATGATGGCGGACAAAAAACACTCTGTATTTCACTCCCAATACAACACTAACAGGATTGAGTGGATTCCCAGCATCTGAAATTCCCTAATAATAGCACAGGTAAAATTAAATGATTAAAATTGAAAACACTCTGTATTTCACTCCCAATACCACACTAACAGGATTGAGTGGATTCCCAGAATCTGAAATTCCTTAATAATGGCACATGTGAAATCTAAATGATGGCGGACAAAAAATCCCCAACAGCAGGCCTGAGATGCTGGCAGGAGCTCAAGATGGACTCAGCATGAGGCTCAAACTGCAACAATGGACTGACCCAGAGTAAAGGCAGGAACTTCCTATTATAGCCAGGGGTCAGAGGTGAAGAGGAAGGTGCACAGGACAGGAAACTAATAAAAAGGCAGGAAACTGCCGCGCGCATGCCCTAGAAGACACAGTGCACAGACAGGACCCCAGGAAGCAACAAGACAGGACAAGACAGGCAAGTACAGGAAGGCACGACACGCTGATGGTCCATGGCAGGGGACCGCGGCGTGATGCGTGACAATAGCACAGGTGAAATTTAAATGATGGCGGACAAAAAACAATCTGTATTTCACTCCTAATACAACACTAACAGGATTGAGTGGATTCCCAGAATCTGAAATTCCCTATTAATAGCACAGGTGAAATTTAAACAATGGCGGGCAAAAAACAATCTTTATTTCACTCCCAATATAACACTAACAGGATTGAGTGGATTCCCAGAATCTGAAATTCCCTATTAATAGCACAGGTGAAATTTAAACAATGGCGGGCAAAAAACAAACTGTATTTCACTCCCAATACAACACTGACAGGATTGAGTGGATTCCCAGAAACTGAAATTCCCTAATGATTGCACAGGTGAAATTAAAAAGATGGTGGACAAAAAACACTCTGTATTTCACTCCCAATACAACACTAACAGGATTGAGTGGATTCCTTGAATCTGAAATTCCCTAATAATAGCACAGGTGAAATTTAAATGATGGCGGACAAAAAACACTCTGTATTTCACTCCCAATACAACACTAACAGGATTGAGTGGATTCCCAGAATATGAAATTCCCTTTTTATTGCTCACGGGATATTTAAAGAATGGCGGACAAAAAACACTCTGTATTTCACTTCCAATACAACACTAACAGGATTGAGTGGATTCCCAGAATCTGAAATTCCCTAATAATAGCACAGGTGAAATTTAAATGATGGCGGACAAAAAACACTCTGTATTTCACTCCCAATACAACACTAACAGGATTGAGTGGATTCCCAGTATCTGAAATTCCCTAATAATAGCACAGGTGAAATTTAAATGATGGCGGACAAAAAGCACTCTGTATTTCACTCCCAATACAACACTAACAGGATTGAGTGGATTCCTTGAATCTGAAATTCCCTAGTAATAGCACAGGTGAAATTTAAACAGTGGCGGACAAAAAACACTTTGTATCTCACTCCCAACACAACACTAACAGGATTAAGTGGATTCCCAGAATCTGAAATTCCCTATTAATAGCACAGGTGAAATTTAAATGATGGCGGACAAAAAAACACTCTCTATGTCACTCCCAATACAACACTTACAGGATTGAGTGGATTCCCAGAATCTGGAATTCCCTGATAATAGCACAGGTGAAATTTAAATGAATGCGGACAAAAAAAAAACTCTGTATTTCACTCCCAATACTAACAGGATTGAGTGGATTCCCAGAATCTGAAATTCCCTAATAATAGCACAGGTGAAATTAAAATGTATATGGGGCAGAATTACACCCACACTGGACACCCTGGGAGAATACCCCACTAACTAAATAAAATGATAATGCTGGTGGCATTAAATTTGGGCAACTGAGCACCAGTCTCTGATAAAAGCAGCTTATTTCAGAGCAAGGGATCCAGAACTCTGGGCAAGCAAGTAACAGACTTCTAGTGGTCTTTTTCCCCCTTCCCAATCGCTGAGTAAAGAAATTTGCTTTATAATAATATCTGTGTATCAGCAGCCGCAGCAGCAGAGATTCTGTTATGCCAAGACACAGCGAGAGGAATGTGAGAAGCGTAGGTGCCGTCCTTACTGTGACGTCACAGAAGCCCGACAGTCTCTGATTTGCTTCATGTCTGCACATGTCATTGAGGGTCCTCCTTTCTTCCTCCCAGAGTTCTCTGCCCCATGTAACGCTATGTGGTTGCGGCCATTTTAGCAATTAAAAACACACTTTGTTCCCGAGAATCACCCTAATCTACGGCTTCGTGCAGAACCGAAGTTTACCTGAAATTCTAAACGAATGCCACTTCGTTAGAATCAATTCGCCCATCTCTAATTGTTATTGTCCACAACAGTCTGAATTATGCAGGTAAGCTTAGGATCCTCTGTAACTTGCACACCAGTTCCAGATAAATTTGTGTCCCTTGCAGCAGGCTTAGACACAGGGGCATTCAGCATAACAGGCTGAAATATATCAGCAGGGTCTGCAACAGTTGGAGATACATCTGTGAGCTGAGATACATCTGTAGCCCGCAAAGCAGCTTTAGTTAAATTGGTGTCTTGCCCAGTAGGACTAGAAGCAGTGCCATTCAGCACAACAGGCTGACATATAACGGCAGTGTCCACAACAGTTGGAGATACATCCATGGACTGAGATACATCTGTGACCCACACAACAGTTTTATGGAAATTGGTGTCTTGCCCAGAAGGTGTAGACACAGTGGAGTTCGGTGCAACAGGCTTAGATACTTCAGCATTCCTCACAACAGGCTGTGATCTGTGATACATCAAGAACAATGGGGCATCCTTTACATCTTGAGGAAAGAAAGTTTCTACATAGTTTCTACATAAACATAGAAAGGGATTCTTTACTGTAAGAGCAGTGAGACTGTGGAACTCTGTGCCAGAGGAACTTGTCATGGTGAATTCAATAACAGAGTTCAAAAAGGGTTTGGATGCATTTCTGGAGCAAAATAATATAACAAATTATAATGACTAGGATTCTGGAGTAGGGTTGTTGATCCAGGAATTATTCCGATTGCCAGATTGGAGTCGGGAAGGAATTTTTTCCCTAAAAGGAAGACAATTGGCTTCTACCTCATGGAGTTTTTTTGCCTTCCTCTGGATCCACACTTTAGCACAACAGGCTGAACTGGATAGACGTCTTGTCTTTTTTCGGCCTTACAAACTATGTAACTATGTAACCTCACAGCGAGTGTCACACAATATAGCACAAGATACATCTGCCTCAGGTGCT
Organism: Phyllomedusa bahiana; assembly: GCA_025379985.1. Classification (NCBI taxonomy): domain Eukaryota; kingdom Metazoa; phylum Chordata; class Amphibia; order Anura; family Hylidae; genus Phyllomedusa; species Phyllomedusa bahiana. The sequence goes on from JAODAL010011497.1 coordinate 63,700, forward strand.
GGGGGGTCCTTGATAGGAGGAGGGTTTACATGGAGGAATTCCCTGTTATTCACATGGATTTATGGCAAAACATCGGTGATGGTGCTATCAGGAATCCCCATTTCTTTAAATTCTGGCTTGGCTCTCTGTTCCAAATACACTCTTTCATTATTACACTCCGCAGACCCTTCTGCCTCTACATCAGCTTGAGAGTGTGACCTCTCCTCTGCAGGTGGTCCTGCTGTGACTGACCAACAGGTGTACAAATCTGAAGCTTGCACGCTTCCTGACTACAGGTCACAGCTTTAACATAAGAACCGTCATTAATATCCACAGTACACATACAGTATTAGTAGCATCATTTAGCTGTATATCCACTTTCAGATTTCCCTTCACATTAGGACATTTCCCAGAATCACTGCACAGTCCCTGTGGCGAATCACATCTCAAGTGAGGCGCAGAAATATAGTGGGACTCCATCTTGCCCAAGTTAATCCCCAACATCACACTGGTGGAAATAAAGTCAGAAATTCCCACTTCTCTCACTCCTCTTCCTGCCCCCAAGTCTAAATAAACGCGAGTACAGCAAAGTGAACTCTGCCGAATCCGGTCCCCTTACCGACATTGGGCGAGTGGGTACTGGTAATGGGCTTGTAGCGGGATCGAATACCTGCTGTTTAACCCCTTAGAGGCTACGGGCTCCCAATCACTTAACATGGCAGCTGGAAGCATTCGGCAGGCTTCCATCGCTGCCATGTTTTCGAATTCCCCACTTCTTCCCCAGGTAGGAAGTGGGGAAACAGCCATCTTTCTACACCATAATGCATTGTATATACAATGCATTAGGCTGTAGAAATGATGGAGCCCCCAAGTGGTGAAACAGTTAAAGTAAAAAAAAAATGTTTTGAAGTGTAAAAGAAATTAAAAAAAAAAAAAGTTCCAATCCCCTCCCTTTGCCATTTTACAAATAAGAAAAATAAAATAATAAAAAATTTACTAAAGATGGACAAATTTCTCAAAAATTCGGTTCAGCGGATTTGCCAAATTTTCCACAAAAAATTAGTTTCAACCCGAATTTATTTGCGGCGAATCGTGTTAAAAAATAGTTATTTCCTGGCTGCAGAGAGCTTGTAGGGTGTTGTAGAATATTGTTCCATGGTCAAATATGCATAGGGAGCGTGGTTTGGTCTTGATACAATGCTGTGTTTTAGTATGACATGCAGATGACAGTCGACGCTCTTAGAATCACTTCACACTTCATTTATCTGAGCAGTTACGGGGGCAAAACTGACAAAATAACTGAAGTGGGAACAAAGCCTGACAAGGTAATGTCAGCGCCAACTGGAAAGAACCAAGCTGAGGGCCAAGATCCTACAATAGCATCAAAGAGCGCACTCCTTTTATACCGATAATTCCACAGATTATGACAGAACCTGTTCTGTTAAACGCTGATACATGTAGAGCCCTCACGAAAGAGTGGAGAGGGTGTCGGCAGTAATTTTGCATTGACATCACTGATCATTTTGCCCTTCCTTTGATCCATCAGTGTCTGCTTTTTAATCGGTCAATAATCCATCAGTATTGCTAAAGCCAAAAACAAACAAGAGTTGATCCAAAACAGAGATGACCAGTAAATGGGACATTTGCATGTCTTCTAAGTTCTGTATCCACTCCTGCTTTTGGCTACCTAATCATCAGACAATCCTAATGCAAACAAAGGACCATGTCATACTGGCTTTACGGCTTCAATCGGTTGCTTGTCCTTTTCATTCCTTCTGACATATTAAAAGAAGGGAAAAACCAAACATAGGGGCAATGTCATAGAGTGGTGTAGGGTGAAAACAGCATTAGAAAACCACAGGGTGGTCGAGTGAGAGAGTGGTCAGTTGGCAGCAGCATGAGTAGGCCACAGTTTGGCACAATGACACAGTGTGAAGGAGGCAGCAACATCAGTAGGCCACAGATTGGCAAGTGACAGATTGAGGAGGTGGCAGCAACATCAGTAGGCCACAGAGGGGCACAATCACACAGTATGGAGGTGGCAGCAACATCAGTAGGCCACAGAGTGGCACAATGACAGAGTGTGGAGGTGGCAGCAACATCAGAACACCACAGAGTGGCAAGTGATAGATTGAGGAGATTGCAGCAACATCAGTAGACCACAGAGTGGCACAATGACACAGTGTGGAGGTGGCAGCAGCAACAGCAGCAGGAGGTCAGAGAGTGACACAATGACAAGTTCTAGAGGTGGCAGCAACATGAGTAGGCCACAGAGTGGCAAGTGACAGATTGAGGAGGTGGCAACAACATCAGTAGGCCACAGAGCCATGTTGATCTGCAATTTAAACAGTCAGCTATTAGCGATGAGTATGATCGCTTAAATAAAGAACTGAAAGATAATATTGAAAAGCTTAAGTCCCAACTCTTGCAAAGTAAATTAAAAAAGTTTGAAAGGGATACCAAGGACTATCAAATGAATCGAGTCTATACGTGGAGTAAGGAAAGATCACAGAGGCGAAAGTACTTCAAAAAGTCGAATACGGACAGTGATAGTACATCAACGGAATCTGGAAATAGCCGCACCATGCAATTAAGATCATCTACAAAAGAAAGTCAACGTTTTTTAGAAGAACAAAAAATGGGAGAACAGGATACTGGCAATATAGCAGAAAAACCTTGGACAACCAGAAAGAAAAAAACAGGGAAAAGAGTTTAGATAATCTCTTAGTCAATATTTCTAGTAAAGAACTAACAGATGCGCAGTGTTCGGTCATCGAGAAAGGACTTAATTTTGTGCCAGAATATGAAGCATCTAATTTGAGTTTGCAGTAGATTTTCACAAATTCTGTCGTAAATTGCATCTTAAAATGTATTTTGGGGAAAAAACTAAAGCTGATCATAGTAAAACTTGGAGTAAATTAAGAAAAACTAGTAATTTTGATCCCAAGGTAGATAATTGCTCTCTTGATACATTTGAGAATTTGGTAAAAACTGAAATACTGTCAAAATGGGATAAAGTCAAAAGAAGACATAAAATTATGTTAAATCAGCAACGTATAGCGATTAAAGAGTTAAAAAAAGATGCTACAATAATAATTAAGAAAGCAGACAAAGGTGGGGGGACGGTTGTAATGGATAGAGACTTCTATCTGCAAGAAGCAAATAAACAGCTTAGTGAAAGTGAAGTTTATTATAAACTAACTGGGGATCCTACAGACAAATATAAAAATACTATTAAAAATATTGTTGAGGAAGCAATGTTAATTAAGATCACTGATAAAAATCTAGCAGATAGTCTTATTAATAAACAACCTAGAATACCGCTACTGTACTTAACGGCCAAAAAACATAAGCGTTTAACTCAGCCACCTTGTCGCCCAATTGTGTCTGGAATAGACTCAATCTTTGAACCGGTTGCTACTTACCTTGATGGTTTCCGTCAAAAAGTAGTCGGACACAGGTGAATTTTTGAGAACATTGGAAACCATCAAAATAGGTGAACGAGATATATTAAGTACATTAGATATTAAAAATTAGTTTACGAGTATACCACACTGTGAGGGATGGAATCAGTAAGGGATAAACTTGCTCAGGATTATACTATTACAAATCGTAAGCTTGGATTTTTGATGGAATTATTGGAATTTGTGTTAAGTAAAAATTATTTTATGTTTGGAAAGGAATTTTTTCTACAACAACAAGGAGTTAACATGGGCTCACCAATAGCCCCAAGCCTGGCCAATATTTTTATGTCTACGTTTGAGGATAAGTTCGTGCATTCCTCTCAACATCGTTCACATATCGCGACTTGGTTGCGGTATGTGGACGATGTTTTCATGATATGGAATGGCACAGAGAGTGAGTTAGACAAGTTTTTTTCTTATCTGAATGGATGTCATTCATCGATCCAGTTTACTATTAATACAAATTTAGAAAAGGTACAATATCTTGATGGAGAGGTTTTAAAACAGGGAGAACAGATAATTACCACACTATATATGAAAGATACGGATAAGAACAATTTCTTACATAGAGACAGCTTTCACTGTCCGATGGTATTTAAAGGGATACCTAAAAGTCAGTTCATCCGAATACGTCGCATCTGTACTAAGAAAGAAGATTATCTTAAAAACATGGAAAATGATGATAGATAAATTTTGTGAGAAGGGCTACAATACAACCCAATTAGAAAAAGTAGGAAGAGAAGTGTCAGATATGGATATAAGAGAATTAAGGGAGAATAAGAAAAATAACAGGAAAGAAGATGATTTATTGTTTATCTCCACATATGACAGCCACTCAAATATGACTGCAGATGTAGTCAGAAAGTGGTGGAAAATATTACAAAAGGATTCAAAATAGGGAAACTTGTGTCCAAAATCTCCTAGATTTGTGTATAAAAAAGGAAAAACCTTGGGCAATCAGCTGGTTAGAGCAGATAATGTAAAACCTCGAGAAGATCTTTTAAAAACTTTAGGTATTAAACAGACAGGGACGTTTTCCTGTATGTCTTGTCAACACTGCTCAGCTATAATTAAGGGTTCAGAAATTGTACATCCAACCAAAGGATATAAAATTAAAGTGAAAAGATACTATAGCTGTAATACCCTTAATGTGGTGTATTCATTAAAATGTCCATGTGGAAAGCTATATATAGGCCAAATGACACGTAAAATGAAGATTAGACTCAATGAACACAAGTCCAGTATCAGACGATTTAAGGTTAGTGAAAGTGAGAGAACCAATGATAAAAAGGATAAAAATAAAGATAGGTTTGGAGAAAAATCATTAGCTAGACATTTTGTCGAGGCAAGACGCAACATTAGTGATTTAAGATGGCAGATTTTAGAGCAAATAGTAGGTATAGATGCAAAGGGAGGCGTATTGGATTTTTTCGCTTAATACATTAACCCCATATGGGATAAATGAGGAATGCAATTTGGATGTTTTTAAGTGATTGTTTTTTGTAAGTTTGTCTTTCTATTTTTAATGTTATAATGGTATAGTCTAAATTTGTATTGACAGTTTAAATAACCGATAGGTGAACAAGTGAGCACGCTTGAGGAAGGGGCGGAGCCCTGAAACGTCGCGGTGTTGTACACACCTGAGAAGGTTGATGGAGCCGCAGGTCAAAGAATGATCACACTGTGAACGCTCAATGGACATAGCCTGAAAAGGATACTCCTTGCTTGGAGATCGTGAATGAACCGCAAGTGCCATAGACTTTTTATCTTTTTGTATAGCATACTTGGATGCGCTTTTTATGGCCGTAAAGTTGGCATAATAAATGTGAAAATAACTTGTTAAAAACCATAGGAGTGATTTATCTATATGTATAGCAACATCAGTAGGCCACAGATTGGCAAGTGACAGATTGAGGAGGTTGCAACAACATCAGTAGGCCACAGAGTGGCACAATGACATAGTGTGGAGGGGGCAGCAACATCAGAAGGCCACAGAGTGGCACAATCACACAGTATGGAGCTGGCAGCAACATCAGTAGGCCACAGAGTGACACAATGACAGATTGTGGAGGTGACAGCAACATCAGAAGGCCACAGAGTGGCAAGTGACAGGTTGAGGAGGTGGCAGCAACATCAGTAGATCACAGAGTGGCACAATGACACAGTGGTAAGGTGGCAGCAGCAACAGCAGCAGCAGCAGGAGGTCAGAGAGTGGCACAATGACAAATTCTTGAGGTGGCAGCAACATGAGTAGGCCACAGAGTGGCAAGTGACAGATTGAGGAGGTGGCAACAACATCAGTAGGCCACAGAGTGGCACAATGACACAGTGTGGAGGTGGCGGCAGCAACAGCAGCAGCAGCAGCATGAGGTCGGAGAGAGGCACATTGACACATTCTGGAGGTGGCAGCAGCATAAGTAGGCCACATAGCAGCAAATGACACAGTGTGGAGGTGGCAGCAACATCAGTAGGCCACAGATTGGCAAGTGACAGATTGAGGAGTTAGCAGCAACATCAGTAGGCCACAGATTGGCACAATGACACAGTGTGGAGGTGGCAGCAGCAACAGCAGCATGAGGTCAGAGAGTGGCACAATGACAAATTCTAGAGGTGGCAGCAACATGAGTAGGCCACAGAGTGGCAAATGACAGATTGAGGAGGTGGCAGCAACATCAGTAGGCCAAAGAGTGGCTCAATGACACCGTGTGGAGGTGGCAGCAGCAACAGCAGCAGCAGCATGAGGTTGGAGAGTGGCATATTGACAAATTCTGGAGGTGGCAGCAGCATGAGTAGGCCACATAGCAGCAAATGACACAGTGTGGAGGTGGCAGCAACATCAGTAGGCCACAGATTGGCAAGTGACAGATTGAGGAGGTTGCAGAAACATCAGTAGGCCACAGAGTGGCACAATGACAGAGTGTGGAGGTGGCAGCAACCTCAGTAGGCCACAGAGTGTCACAATCACAGAGTTTGGAGGTGGCAGCAACATCAGTAGGCCACAGAGGGGCACAATTACAGAGTGTGGATGTGGCAGCAATATCAGAATGCCACAGAGTGGCAAGTGACAGATTGAGGAGGTGGCAGCAACATCAGTAGACCACAGAATGGCACAATGACCCAGTGTGGAGGTGGCAGCAGCAACAGCAGCAGCAGCATGAGGTCAGAGAGTGGCACAATGACAAACTCTAGAGGTGGCAGCAGCATTATTAGGCCACAGAGCGACAAATGACAGATTGAGGAGGTGGCAGCAACATCAGTAGGCCACAGAGTGGCACAATGACACAGTGTGGAGGTGGCGGCAGCAACAGCAGCAGCAGCAGCAGCAGCATGAGGTCGGAGAGTGGCACAATGACAAATTCTGGAAGTGGCAGCAACATGAGTAGGCCACAGAGTAGCAAATGACAGATTGTGGAGGTGATGGCAGCATCAGAAGTCTACATAATGGCCTAGAGAAGAGTGGGGAGATGGGTGAAAATACCAGTCCCTGGTAAAGATGGTGGGTGGTAGATGGAGCAGCTGGCAGCAGATGTGTGGCATCAGGCGGGTGGCAGTATCAGAATAGTAGCTGAGGCAGGTAGTTTGAATCCAGACTAATTTCTCAAAGTTTTGGTGAGGCATCATGGCTGATCTAATCTGATACATAAGGCATTGGTGTGTAGCTATCCTGGCTGATCCACGCCTGATTCATCTTGGCAAAGGTGAATCTCTCCACATTTCGTGTGGACAAGCGAGTTCTCCTTGGGGCAACTATGGCCCCCGCAGCACTGAAAACTCACTCTGATTCCACACTACTGGCCGGGCAGGACAGCTTCTCCAGTGCAAACTTGACAAGTTGCGGCAACACATCCAGTTTGGCTGCCCAGTAGTCCAGCGGATCTTCTATGTGGGGTGGCAGAGTGCTGTCCAAATAGGCCACCACCTGCTCATTCATGGTCTGCTCCAGGTCCTGCTGCTGCTGCTGGTGAGTACCCTCCTCACTAGGTGGGTGAAGGAAGCTGCTCATCAACGACTCCAGACTTATGCTGCTGCTGATGTAGCTGGTAATGCTCCTACAAACAACCCACCCACCGCCCCCCAGCATCCGTGGCAGTTGTACGTTATCAAAGAGGAAACTGTCACAGGATGGAAGATGGCGCAGATAAGCAGTGGCCAACTGACTACATAGGATTTCTGAGTTTGTCCTCCCTTTTGGCAGCTGAAAAAAGGCTCCCATTTTGGACCGGCAGCGAGGGTTCAAGAGGGTGGAGAGCCAGAAGTCATCCCTGTGCCGGATAGTGACTATTCGGCTGTCACTAGCCAGCCAAATCAGCATGCAGCGGGCCATCTGTGCAAGTGACTCTGAGGGACTCCCTGCCTTCATCTCCACTGTATACTGCCACTGTGTGTCTCGGTCATCTGCTTCGTACTCACTCATCCCCCTCTACCTCCTCCGGAAACTGAACGAAACAGAGGCGGTTTGAGGACAGGTGAGGGCCCCTGACCTGCTCTTGGGCCATGCCAACTAAGCATTGTTTCTGACGAACCCACAGTCTCTTTACAGGGGTTGTCAGATGTTATCTAGGAGTAAGTGGATGACCTAGTCAACCAGTCAAGAACCGTTGGCTTGGTGATCAACACACGGCAGCTAGATGACAACGGTAACTCTGGCCTCACCGAGTCACACCTGCTGCGATGTCCCCTTAATGTGCTGTGACCTGTGCCTGCTCCAGGAACCTATGCCACTGCCACTCGTGTGTGAAGGGCCTGCCACCTCTCTGTTTGACATACTGTTTGATCAAAAATTTACAATACAACAGACTCTGTTTAATGAAGATGTTTGTATATGATAAATACAGACCCTGTATTTGACTCAAATTCCCCCACAAATAAGAGGAGAAATTAACCCTTGGGTATAAAATACCCTTCAGAATGAACCAGATGGAATTCAGGTGTGTATGGGACAGAAATACAAACACCCTGTATTTGACTCAAATTACCCCACAAACAAGAGGAGAAAGTAACCCTTGGTATAAAATACCCTACAGAATGAACCAGATGGATATCAGGCGTGTACGGGGCAGAAATACACACACCCTGTATTTAACTGAAATTCCCAAACAAAACAAGAGGAGAAATTAACCCTTGGTACAAAATAAAATACCCTACAGAATGGACCAGATGGATTTCAGGCATGTACGGGATAGAAATACACACACCCTTTATTTGACTGAAATCCCCCACAAAAGAAGAGGAGAAATTAACCCTTGGTACAAAATAAAATACCCTACAGAATGAATGAGATGGAATTCAGGCGTGTATGGGGCATAAATACACACACCTTGTATTTGACTGAAATTCTACCACAAAATAAGAGGATAAATTAACCCTTGGTATGAAATAGCCTACAGAATGAACCAGATGGATGTCAGGCATGTATGGGGCAGAAATACTTAAGCCCTTTATTTAACTCAAATTCCCCCACAAACATTAGTAGAAATTAACCCTTACTATAAAATAGAATAGTCTACAGAGTGAACCAGATGGAATTCAGTCGTGTATGGGATAGAAATACACACACCCTGGATTTTATGGAGAATACCCCACAAACTAAAACAAAATAAAAAATGCTGGTTAAGGAACAGGTGTGTATATGACACACACACTTGTGAAGCTCTTTCACCCCAGTAGCTCAAAAAACGGATTTGTTTTGCACCTAGTGCCATATAGTGCTGCAGCAGCCCGATGCTTATTGACAGGAGACACACTGACAAGTGGTAGAATCTAACATGGCGTCCGTATTTATAGGGTTGTGACGTCACAGAAGCCTGCTTGTTGCTGATTGGCTTCATGTCTGCACATGTCAATGAGGGCGTTGCTTTCTTTCTCCCATAGTTCTCTGCCCTATGTCATGCCATGTGCTAGTGGCCATTTTAGAAAAAAAAGCCAATTCGTTCCCACGAATCACCATAAACTTCGCCTTGTTGCAGCATCAAATTTTTTCCTGAAATTCTAAATAAATTCCACTTCGTTAGAATCGATTCATCCATCTCTAGTACTGCCGCCTTATGTTGTCAGACCAGAACTTCCATGTTCCCCACTGCCATGTTCCCGCTGCCACCAATGGTACTGCTGTCTAATCTTGTTGAACCGGAACCTCGCTGTTCCCCATTGCCATGTTCTCACTACCACCAATGGTATTGCCGTCTAATCTCGTTGAACCAAAACCTCCATGTTCCCCACTACCATGTTCTCGCTGACACCAATGGTACTGCCGCCTAATCTTGTCGACCCGGAACCTCCATGTTCTCCACTGCCATGTTCTCACTGCCACCAATGATATTGCCATCTAATCTAGTCGAACCAGAACCTCCATGAAGTATTTAAGCCTCACAATTTTTTTCTGTCACTCTTATAGCCAAATTTTTTTCACTTAGTTGTTCCACATATCCAGTTTATTGTTATGGATGGTAATTACAGTTTCTCCTCACCTCTATAGGTAAAAACATTAACCCGAACATCTTCTCCCATTGACTTTAATAGGGTTCCAATTCGAGTTCGAAGTTCGATTCGAACATTGAACTGACGCCTCAAAGTTCGCAGTTCGACTCGAACTCAAGCTTTTTAGGTCACTAGTTGACGTCACTGATCATTTTGCCCTTCCTTTGATCCATCAGTGTCCGTTTTCAATTGGTCAACAATCTATTAGTATTGCTAAAGCCAAAAGAAACATGAGTTGATCAAAAACAGAGATGACAAGTAAATCGAATATTTGCATGTCTTCTGTGTTTGTTTTACTCATTCAAAAAGCTTTATTTTGACATATTTAGAAAAAGGAAGACATTTCAAAAAGCACACTTCAGGTATAACACTCACATAAACACAAGGTGATTACAGCAGTGCCTTAAGAATGAAAGCTAATAAATGATGGAAAACACAGTAGCCCTTGGAAAATGTATAGGTCCGGCACCTCATAAGTCGATGAGTACAGTCAGTTACTCTCCTTAGCATCTCAAGTTAACCAGTTAATACATAGGATCATATACATCTCGTATGGAGATGCTAACAAAAATCATTTTACATTTGACCAGATTTGAAAATGAATTAGCTAATTTGATAAAAAAAAAGGTAAACAAGATTAAACCAAATAAACACTAATGAAACTCAGTGTCAACTAAAGATATTCCTGGGAAAGCTATTTGAAAGACTCTCTCTGATTAGGCAAGTAGGATAGCCTTGTTAGTACTTCCAAACTGAACCAGCAGGATACGCCCAGAGAGACAGGGACTATATTCATACTGCCCATAGTACTCCACTTCCATGCTATATGTTACTTCCTCCATCATACGAAACATATACAGGGGAGGCACAGAAATCTGCCCAATCCTGCCAGACTCAAAGGTGCCTGTCAAGCATCTGTTTACCGTCTGCTCAGATTTCTTCCATACGTAGTATAAAAAAGATTTCCCTGAAAAAATCACTCATAGTGGGTATGACCATGGAACGCCGTCGAGGAATAAGGGTTTTAGCTGCCACCAACATAAATATGAGCAAGCTACCTTTGAGAGCGTTTGTTACTAACAGTATCATTAAGAGCAACGGTTCAGCAGGGTCATTCTGAAGCTGTACTCGCGTAACCACTCTAGATTAAGTCTATGACCTCTTGCCAAAATATTTGTGTGTCTGGGCATTCCCACCTAACGTGTGTCATAGAGCCGACCGCTGCCCCACACCTCCAACAACAGCCTGGAACTGCCGGGTATAACTTGTTGAGAAGTAAAGGGACCCAGTAACAGTGCGCTAACACTTGGTAATTTAATTCTTGATATTTGCATGAAGTTATCAATTTATGTGAGATGGTGTAACACTTAACCCAGACTTCATCTGAAATGGATCTCTGGAACTCTCGGTTTCAGCCATCTCGATATGTAGGCGAGTTCCGGGATAGTGACTGCAAAATTTGGCTGTAGATATGGAAAATCAAGTGTGTATTATACATAAGACTTCGAACTGTGTTAAGTAGAGATGAGCGATCACTAAAAAAAAATCGAGATCGAGACGATTGTCGATTTTGATGAAAATCATGTCGATTTTCGATTTCGATCAATTGCCAATTCCCATTAAAGTCAATGGGAGAAGATGATTAGGTTAATTTTTATACCGAAACAGGTGAGGAGAAGCTCTAATTAGCATCCATAACAGTAAACTAGATATGTGGTACAACTTAGTGAAGACAATTTGGCTCTAAGAGTCACAGAAAAGAAAAATCACTGGCTAAATAATTAATTCCTTTCAATGGAAAAGATCAGGACAGCATAGTTATAGCAGGTACAGCGGTAGTAGATTCTATGGGGCCCCTTTGACACATAAGAAGACATTGGTATTGGAAATGGCACATGGTAACTGGCAGGTGCTCCCTACCACTTTTTTCATCGGGGCCGAAGAACATGTCATATATATGTTGGCAGCAAGAACATCCCAACGGGGAACATGGAGGTTCATCTGGCAGGGCTGTAGTTATAGGGGGTGCAGTGGTAGCCAAGGCTTAACCGTTTCAGAACCCCATGCAGCTAAATCAAATGGGGCCCCCACCCATTACTAGTTCCTATTTTTAACATATTACTGGGCCACTTTTTGATTAGGACCACTGACAGGAGTGCTGCTCTATTGGCACCCCTGGCTCCCCTTTTACAGTAGCCTGATCCCAAAACCAGCAAAAATAACCTTTTGGACACTCAGAATAAAATTGCAAGAATATAAGGGAGTATTTGAAATAAGTTTTTTTTCAAAGGACATTTAAAAAGGGTATCTTTTACAGTGGCCTGACCCCAAAACCAGCAAAAATGACCTTTTGAACACTCATAATAAAATTAGCAAGAGGAAATGAGTATTTGGAATAAGATTTTTTTTCAATACGACCTTTACTATTGGTGACTTTTGGAGTGGCCTAAGCCCAAAAGGAAGCAAAAATGACCTTTTGGACACTCAGAATAAAATTTGCACAAAGAAATGAGTATTTGGAATAAGATTTTTTTCAATAAGATCTTTACTATAAATCAGATAAATGTCAAACAATCCACATTCTCAGGGGAAAGACATTTGTCAGTTATCACCCCGCCAGCTGTTCCGAGATAATGCTGGCTGCTAGGCTGGTTAAAACTTGTATGGCGTGCCGAGCAACCTCAGGCCATTCATCCAGTTTGGACACCCAGAAGTTGACTATTTTGGTGGCATTTTCAAACCTGGAAAGGGAAATGCTGCAGAGATCTTTCACCTGCCTCCACTCTCTATGGCTTAGCACCCCGAGGTTCGCACCACTGCTCGTCAGGCCATACGACACTTCATACTGCATAATGACATTATGCTGCTGCCACAATCGTTGGAGCAGGAGGAGGGTGGAATTCCAGCATTTTGCCATGTCAACAATGAGACGGTTGACGGGGAGGCCCACATGACACTGCAACGCTGTCATTCGGGCTGAAGCAGTGTGCGAGTGCCGGAAGTGTGATCTAAGACCTCGAGCCTTCCTCAGCAGACAGTCAAGACCCAGGTAGTGCTTGAGAAATGTGTACACAACCAGGTTCATGATGTGTGCCAGGCAAGGGATGTGCGTAAGTCTACCGATCTTAAGGTCAGCAAGGAGATTTTTCCCGTTGTCGCACACCACCTTGCCTTGCACCAGGTTCTTAGCACCCAGCCACTGGTCGGTCTCAGTGTGCACAGCTGTCCACAGCTACCCGTGGAGGTTGGGGATCTGGAACCTGCACCATCCCAGTAGTGTGGAAGAGAGTCCTGTGAGCCCGAGACCCACCATCATCACCAGAGACACTGTCATCCACATAATCCACCCAGTGAGCAGTGAGTGAAATGTCGCGTCCTTGACTGTGCTTACTAGTCCATGTGTCTGTAGTGAGATGAACTTTGCTGGACACAGATGCAGCCAACACACTGGAGATTTTTTCTGCCATGTGACTGGCCAGGGCAGGGACAGCTTTTCTGGCAAATAAATGCCTGCTTGGCATCTGGTATTGGTTGCATGCCAGGGCCATGACATGGCGGAACCCATCTATGTCTACCAGGCGGAAAGGCAACATTTCCAAGGCCAAAAGCCTGGCAATGCCGACATTCAGGCTGTTGGCTTTGGGATGGTTGGGGTGAAAGCATTTCATATGCTCCTGCTACACAGAAGGCTGGCTGCCAGTCTGGCCGCTGTACGGTGTGCAGGTCAAACTGGTGGAAGGAAAAGGGGTATGTTGTGTCTCTGGTGATGGCGGTGAGAATCGGCTGACAATTTCTGGGACTGGGGATGGTGCTTGCTCATGCTGCTCCGGTACGTTGGCAGCAGAGGACCTCTTGGCCTTGGAAGTGGCGGAGGGGGAAGAGACAGAGGATGTCACAGTGGTTGGAAGCCCAAGACATGTGTGGCCTTTTTTCCAAGTGATTCCTCCACATCAATTCATGCTTTAGATGCATGTACCTGTTCATGTTCATGGTTAAACTCTTTAGATTCTTTCCTCTACTGACACATTGACGGCAAATCCGGCATGGAAAAAGGCCCAGGGTTCACAGGTCCTGGACCTCTTCGACGGTGAAAACCTAGTAGCGGTGTTCCGGTGATCCGCACTGACACTACCCTATCATCTTCCTCCTCCACTGATGAGGCGCGCACAAGCATCTGCTGCTGAAAAGACCACGTTAGATCCGCATTGTCATCAACAACATCATCATCAAAGGTGACTTCCTCGTCCTGACAGTCTACATCCTCAAGCTGCATGTAGAAGCCACAGGCACTGCGAAGCATTGCTGACCACTAAGGATTTCTGCCAACTGACCAGCTTCCTTCTCCTCCTCTGAGAGCATCAGTGAGTGGGTGTCAGAGCAGACAAAATAATCCTTTTTGGCCTCTTGATCTTTTGAAATGGTTTATGACTGCGACCGCATTGTGTCATCTAAGAGATCTTCAGAATATGGATTATATGGAGCCCGGGCTGTTTCATTGGTTGAATTTGGGCTGTGTTTGCTTCAGGTTGGATTGATGATGATGATGACAATGACATTTGAGGCCGTAACTGAGAGGACGAGGAGGTAAAACCACTCGATTCAGGTTGTGTTAACCACTGAAGAACAGATTGGCAATGCTCTTTAGTACTGAGATTCACAGGGAACCGACCAAGCGATGACAGGAATGATAGTCCTGCAACTGACGATGTACTCGCTTGTGTGTTGTGCACTGGAAGGAGCGCCTTGTGTCGTACCTCCAGCTCCACGTCCTATGCCCCTCCTTGCTCACTTACCACCTCTAGTTCGCTCCATGTTCAAAAAGATAAATATTAAAAAGGTCAAGATTTGTTCACAGTCTCTTACTGAAGAACTGTACTCCAAAAACAGCAAATCACAAGTGTTCTTACATTCCTATAATTTCTAACTGGCAAATAGAATTAGATTTTTTTCTATGGAATATCTATGAAATGTGGTCTTATGGATGAACCCTGACACAAAATCAACAGTGTTCTTAAATCCTTATACTTTGCAGCTGGCAACTAGGATTAGAAACAGAATTTTTTCTATGGAATATCTATGAAATGTGATCTCATGGAAGAACCCTGACACAAAATCAACAGTGTTCTTAAATGCCTATACTTTGCAACTGGCAACTAGGATTAGAAACATAATTTTTTCTATGGAATATCTGTGAAATTGGGTGTTATGGAAGCACAGTGTCTTGTACACTGACTGTCCCCCTAAAACTGCAGCAAAGAAATTTTGGGCATAGAATGAAATTTTCTGCAAGAAACCAGTATATAACAGTATAGTACAGTTCCCATGTAAAGGGAAAGTTTTGCTTCAAAAGACTTACTGTGTCCACCTCTAGGTCCACATTAAGTGCCACGCACTTAGACAGATTGGCTCTAAAATTACTAATAGACCCAAACTGTCCCAAGACGGACATCAAGGACAGTAGTGATGTAAGCGGTTGGGTAACATTCACCAGCAGATCGTCTGCAAATGCTGCACACTTAAATTGTTTACCTCCGATTTGGACACCTTTAATATCAGGGTTGGGTCTGATGTCTTGTAGCAAGTGCTCCATGGTGAGTACAAACAGAATGGGCAATAATGGACAACTCTGCCTGGTGCCGTTTCTTATCCTAATGGGGAAGGACAATGAGTCATTGACTCTGAGTTGAGCAGTTGGGTCATGATACAGAGCCAGAATACGTTGCACCATAATAGGTCCCAGACCCATGTTAACAAGCATTTGTCTCAGGAACTTCTAGTTTACCCTATCTCTGCATCTAGGGAAAGCATTATGCAAGGCGTTTTAGTGACCCGGGCGTGGTAGATGATACTGAATGTTTTGAGTGTATTATCCCACGCCTCTCGCAGTGGGACAAAGCCCACCTGGTCAAGGTGTATTATATCACCTAGGATTGAGTTAAGTCTCACCACAAGAAGCTTGGCGAAGAGTTTGGCATCTGTATTTATCAGCGAGATAGGCCTATAACTAGCACAAACAGAAGGGACCTTGCCTTCTGTAGTGGCTGCCCCCGCTTCCCGGCCCGCGGGCCGCGGGCGCACCCGTGGTTCCCCTCCCGGGCGCCTGCCGGGGTCGGGTGCCGCCGCTGGCCGCGGGACGAGCCGGGGGTCCGCCCATGGTAATAACTTACCCGGCCACGTTCCTGTCCCGTCCGCGTCTCCTGCCGGCCAGGCTGCATGTGCCCGTTCCCTAGCGCGCGCGCGCGTTCTCGTAAATTTAAAGGGCAGTGTCCGATAATTGGTTGTCTGCCGACGCCTCCCTATTTAGGGTCGCTCTGCAGTCATTCCTCGCTGGATCTATGTTGCCCCGAGCCATAGAAAAAAGCGTTCCTGAAGTTATATTGTCGCTTACCGTGTACCAGACCCTTTGCTACGTTTCCTGACTCCGAACCTCTGCCGCCTGCCCTGACCTTCCTGCCTGTCCACGACCACGAACCATTGCCGCCTGCCCTGACCTTCTGGGCCTTTCCCCCGAAATTTTCGGGGTACTTTGGGCCCGGGTTTTTTACCTCGCTTTCAACCCCGGGCCCGCAATTGCAAAAGGTCACGTCAGGGGGGGGGGGACCCCGGGGAGCCCCCGGCCCCGCAAGGGCCCCTCCCGGGTTTTTGGGGGGGCCGGGTTGGTGGGAAAAAAGGGGGGGTCTTAGATTCCCTTCCTTTGGGGGTGGGGTTAGCTTTCCAAACCCCTTTTTCCCGGGGGGGTCCAGGGGGATCCACTACCAGCCCTTAACCCGTTAGATCCAAAACCCTGGATCCCCCCAAGGGGGCCTCTCAAAATTTGCCGGGGGTCTCAAAGGGCCATTGTGCCCAAAAGTCGCCAAGGGAGGGTCGCGAAAAAGCTTGGCCTGGGGTCAGTTGTCCGCCCAAAGTGTTTGGGGCCCAACCCCTGGGGGGCCCCCGCAAAAAGCAAAACAACCCCGCCCCCCCCCGCCGGGTTCCCCCCCCTTTACACCCCCCACCCCCCCGGCCAAAAAACCTTTGGGTCCGAAAACTTTTGGGCCCCTTTCCCTAAAACCCTTTCCAAGTTTGACGGAGAAATCGAAGCTCTGTAAAGGGTTTTTTATTTACGCAAATGCTCCATTTGGGACGTGGAGGGATGGGGCCCCAAACCCGGGTTTCCCCCCCTGAAATTTTCAAAGGGGGGCGTTCGTGGTGAGCCCGCTGGGCCGGGGGGAAAACCCGAAAACCCCGGCCATGTCAGGGCCTTTTATACGGAGAACTTGGCGAAGGGATTCATACGCAAAGGGCCTCTCACCCGCCGGGTGCAGGTTCTTTTTCCCTTCAGGAAAAAAAAAAGGGGTTAAATTGTCCCTGCAAAACGATTACAGAGGGGCCCATACAAAAATCCGGTTGGGAAAATAAAGCTAAACCCCTACCCTTGATTTTTCCGAGCTTTCGGAAACCCCCTCCGTGAAACCCCAAAAATCTTCCCCAAAAAAGGGTCTTTCGGGGGAGCCTATAAACCTCATCAAGGGAAATTTTGGGGGGGAGGGAGATGGGAAAAGGGGGAAACGGCATTCCAAAAAAACCAAAGGGACGGGGGGAATTTTTTTAATATCGTGTGATTTTCCCCTTTGGGCTATGCCAAAAAACCCCAGCCCGTTTTTTCCCGGAGTTCGTTTAATGGGGCGTTTTTTTTCGGGGACTTGCTGTACACCAGCGGTTTTTTGTGTATTTGGGTGATATTTTGATTTTTTTTTCCCGGGCATACGGAACCCCTTTGGGGACAAGTTTTGCCCAGGTCCCGCGTCGGTTTTCGGGGCAACCAACTGTAGCTAAAGCTGGGGGGAAAGGTTTCCCCCTTTCCCCCAGGCCACCCCTTTTCCCTTCCTGGGGGTTTCCCTAAAATCTGATCGGGCTTCAGATTTGGGCCCTAAGGGAAAAATCTCTGCGATCCCGCGAATGGCCCCCGGGCCCCGCCGGGGTTGGGGGGGATTTAAAGGGTTTTTTTGGATTCGTTAATTTCTACCGGCCAAAAATTTATCCCCCCTTTTTTTTTTGGCTCCCCCTCGTGGCTTAAACCCGGAAGAACGGGCCCAAACCCTTTAAAAGTTGGGCCCCCCCGGGCTGCCCAGGAGGCTTTTTTTCCCGGGCTGGAAGGGGTGCGTTTTTTCCTCTGCAACCCAAACTTGGTTCCGCCCGGATCCAAAAGGGGGGACCCTTCAGGCCCTTTAGGTTTTTAAAGCCTTTCCCTGGGGGGGCCGGGGGAGTCCCGACCCAGAAGGGGCCAAAGGCAAAAAAAATCAAAATGCGGGTTTTTTTTTTTTTAAGGGCCTTTCTTCGGGTTGAAAAGAAAAAATTTTGCCATTTGGGGGAAACGTGAGCTGTTTGGCCCTAAAAAATTTGGCCCTTTGGGGGAAATGGGGGACATCTTTGGAGGGAGCCCCCCGACTTTCCCTTTTTACGTCTTAAGATAATTTAAAAAACTCCAAAAACCTGCAGACGGTCAGGCCCCTTAAAACCTCGCCCGGGGCCCCGGGGGTCCTTTTTTTCTCTCGCTTTGGCTTTTTAAAATCCATTTCCGGGGCCGGGCCCGGGGGGGGGGGGAAAAAATGTCCCAAAGGGAAAATGCCCTCCTTTTCCCCTTTTTTTGGGGTTTCCGGGGGGACCCGGTGTTTTCAGAATCATTTTCTCCTGAAACGCTGGGGGGAAAGTGGGTTTTGTGGATCTCCCTTTGTTTTTCCCTCCCCGGGGGGGAAACCTTTTGTTTCGGGCCCGTACTCAGGAGGAGGGTTTTTGTGTTGGGGGGGTTGGTTTTCTTTTGGCCCGGGCCCCCCCCGGGAATTTAAAATCCTTTGCCTCATCTCCCGGAAATTTTTGGTTTGGCCCCAATCTGCTCCCAAAATGTCAAGGAAATTTGTTCTTTCCTGTACCACTTGTGTCGAAACAAAAGGGTTTTCCCCGCCAAGGCCCATGGCCCCCTTTGTCCCCCTGCCTGTTCCGGAGGGGTCCCCTGGGGCACCCATTTGGATGGACTTCATCACGGACCCTTTTCCTTTCCCTTTCGGGGGGGGGAAATCGGTCAATTTTGGGGTTTGGGCCCCCTGGGGGCCCCTTTTTCGAAAAAATGTCCCCCTTTTTTTGCCGGCCCGGGCCCCCCCTTCCCGCTCCCCAAATTGGGGGGGTCATTTTTTTCAAACAAATCTCTTTGCCTGCAAAAAGGGTTTTTCCATCCCCCATTGTTCCCATCGAGGCGGGCCCCTTTTTTCTCGAAAAATTTTTTTCCCTTCCCCTGTTTTTCCCGCTTTTCAAAATTAAATGGACTTTATCCCGGGGTACCATCCCCAGACCAATGGGGGAGGGGGGGAGAGGGAAAACCCCGATTTAGGGGGGGGTACTTGGGCCCTTTGTTTTTCCGGGGCCCGGAAGGGTGGTCCGAACTGCTTTCCCCCGGGCCCCCAGTTTTTCCCTTTTTAAACCCTCGGGCTCCGGGCTCCCCAAATGGCCCTTTCCCCTTTCCCCTTGGTTTGGGCTTTTTGGGGGGTCACCCACGCCCTTCCCCCCCCTTGGCCTTTAGCCTCCCGGGTTTTCCCGCCGTGGGGAAAAAACCAGGTTCAGGATTTTCGGGGGGCATTTGGCGTGAGACCCGACAAACCTTTTTCTCAAAGGGGTTCTGCCCGGAAAATGAAAAATCCCAGCTGACAAGAGGAGGAAAGGGGCCCTCCCCCCCCCGTTTTTGGGGCCCCAAAAAAGGGATTTAAAATTTGTGGCTCTCTGCAAAATACTTACGCCCTTTTTTGGGCCCCCCGTTATTAAAAAAAAGGGGGGCCCCGGGGGTTTTGGGTCCCCCTTCAGAGTTTCTTCGGCCAATTTAATCCAGTGTTTCCCATAAGCTCTGGGGTTCCTCCATCCCTCCGGGTCCCCAATGCCTTTTCTCCCCTCCCTTTAAACCCTTGGTCTTTAAAAACCGATTCTCCCAGAGGGGCGCCTTTTCCCCGTCTTCCCCCGGGCCTAGAATCCCCCGATGTTTTTGAAGGGGAAAGGGGCATCTTAAAACAAAGAAAAAAACCCTTTTAGGGGTAAGCGTTTTTTTTTTGGTTTGAAATTGGGGAAAAACTTCGGCCCCCGGGGGAGAGGTTTCCCGGGAAACCCAAATCTTTAAAATCCCCGAATTTTAAAACTTGCTTTTGTAAGGGGTTCCCTTTTGCCTAAAAAGGGGGGGGGGGGGACCAAGGGGGGGGGGGGGTTTTTGTAGTGGCTGCCCCCCCTTTCCCCCGGGCCCCGGGGGGCCGCGGGCGGGACCCCTGGTTTTCCCCTCCCCGGGCGGGCCCGCGGGGTCGGGGTCCGCCGCTGGCCCCCGGGAAGAGCCGGGGGGGGCCCCCCCCCCTGGTTAAAAAACTTACCCCGGGCCCCGTTTTCCCGTCCCCCCCCGCGTCTTTGCCGGCCAAGGGGGTGCGTGTGGGCCCCCTTCCCCCTTTGCCGCGCGCGTTCTTTTTAAAATTTAAAGGGCCGTGTCCCCCTTAAAATTTGGGTTTTCTGCCGAGCCTCCCCCATTTAAAGGGGGCCCCTCTGCAGTATTCTCGGGTGGAAACTTGTTTGCCCCGGCCGTTTAAAAAAAAAAAAAAAAAAGCGGTTTTTTGGAAATATATTGTCGCCTTTACCGTTTTACCCGAAAAATTTTTTCTTTGTTTTTTGACTCCGAAAAAACCAATTTCCCCCTGCCCCCGACCTTCCTGCCCGTTTCCACCCACCAACCCAAAACCCTTGCCCCCCTGCCCTGACCCCTTTTGGGCCTGCCCCCCGGGGCCCACGATACTCGGACTACGATTCTTTACCTCCCCCTGCACCTTTGGCCGCCACCCAAAACCCAAATTCACGTCGGGGGGGTGGCCGGTAGCCCCCCCGCCCGCAAACAAGTCCATCCCGGGTTTTGCGGGGGGGGCTCTTTGGGGAAAAACCGGGGGGGGTAATTAGATTTCCCTTTTCCCCGGCGTTGGCCTTTTGCTATCACGCTTTTCGGTGGTTCCCGAGGATCCCCTACCAGCCCTTCACCTTTTTTCCTTTTGGGGGTTTTTTGTTATTTAACTTGTAGAAAGCCAGGTGGGAAGTGGTGGGGCGGTGAAACCAAATTAAAGGCGCTTAATAAGGGACCGGAAAGTTCTGAGGCTAAAACTTTATAAAATTTAGCAGTAATTTTTGGGGGGCCCTGGACCTTTTTTCCAGCCAGGAGGGATTTTATTGTTTACAATAACTCCTCAGGAGTGAATGGATCCTCTAGACCTTTCAATCTATCTAAGGAAATTTTTGGTAAGGCGGTTTTCACAAGATATGGATTAAGCCCCTCAAACCGGGAACTCCCAGAAGGATTCGGTAGGCTGTATAGATCTTGATAGTATGCGCTAAAACTTTCGAGAATTTCCAGGGTTGTGTGGACCAACTTGCCTGCTTGGTTCTTTATCGAAGGAATGAACAATGAGGCCCTTTTATCTCTGAGTGCCCGTGCTAATAACCTGCTAGGCTTATTGCTCCATTCATAATATGTACTAGAACATATTTGCTTAAAGCGCTTGTTCTTGTGTTTCATTATTTAAAATTGTTCATGCGATTTTTTGAGTAAAACTGTCTGAGGTAAAGGTCATTTGAACTTTTTAGGGGTTTTTTTTTCCGGGCCCATCTCCAGCCCCCTGATCGACAGAGTTGAAGCATCTGTTCCAGAACATGAAGCAGTGGAATGATGTTGTTCATCCTTTTCAGGTACTGAAAAATAACGGGGGCCCCCCTCAAAGGGCCTAGAAAAAAGGAGGTGTCAAATGGTGCCCTGGCTGAAAATCAAAATTAAAAGGGGGAGTACCTGTCTGTTGGATCATAAAAAAAATATTAATTGGCCTTTCTCTGTTTTTTTGAGTGGGTCTAGCAAATGGAGGTTTGGGAATTGAAACAGGGGGAAAAATTTCGCAATCAGCCTATGTTGGGGAGGCTGTTCTCCCGCTGCAGCTCAAGGGGGTGGCTTGGCGGTGTAGGAATAGCGAAATGCTTTCAAAGTTTCCTGGCCTTTTAAAATGTCTGCAGAGGGTGGAAGAGTTGGGAAACCTTTTTTTACAACCAAATTTTAAAAACACTTTGCCCCAGGCGGGCCCATGGCTCAGCCATCCTCGGCGCAGCATCCTTAGCGCAATGTTCCTTCCATTGTCTGTCACCATGGTTCCAAATTTTATTTTGCCAAAAAGACCAAGAATTTTGATTTAGTCTTTCATGACGCGGGGGTTCCCCCCTGTATGACTTTGTTTGCCCAGGGAAACCCCGGTATAAAAAGAGTGACACCGCTGTGCCCTGCATTGGGGATGCTGGGGAACCAAAACTTGTTTTCGCAGTGGAGGGGTGAGTGGTGGAGGAGGAGGAGGCGGACATTGGTGCAGGATCAGCAGTTTGATAATGTGGAGGAGAAAGCAGCATCTCCTGTCCAAGTTGTTGGTGTGGCTGTGCAGGAAGCACATTCACCCAGTGGGCCGTAAAGGATATGTACTGTCCCTGACCGTAGTTACAGCTCCATACGTCTGCACTGCCGCGCACTTTGGAAGACACCGGCAGGCTCAAGGACTGGCCCACCATCCCATCTACATATTTTTTATGCAGGGCTGGTACTGCCTTTTTTGAAAAGAAATGACGGCTTGGGACTCTCCACCTCAGCTCGGCAAAAGCCATCAGTTCTCTGTACAGTGCACAGTCTACCACCTGAAAAGGCAGGGACTGCAGTACCACCAACTTGGGCAGGAGCACAGTCAGCTTCTGCACCGTAGGATGGCTGGACGCATACTGCTGTCTCTTGGCAATCGTCTCAGTGAATGACTGCTGGCGCGATGAGTGGCAAGTAGCAGGAGCATCTGGAGTGGTAGATGATGGGAAAGACAGACAGCTTCCTTCGGCATAGGTGGTGGAGCCTTAACTGCCTGAAATGGCATGCGTGCCACTGGGTGAAGCTGCTGACGCAGGATGGTCCACCACATCTGAGACACGTTTCTCCTAGGCCACTGCATGGTGACGCTGCATATGTTGACACAGGGCTGTGGTGCCAAAATTAGGTCCCTGGCCATGCTTCACTTTCTGCCCACAGGTTCAACATATACCCATGTGTCTTGACAAACTGCCACACCACCGAGTAAATGATTTTACCACCAATGCTCCACACTGACTGACTGCTAGCGCCACTGCCTCAGTGAGCCCCTGCACCACTACTTTTTGGGCCAGAAGGGACCTGCAAAACGGGTGGTCTACCCCATGGCCGTTTGGTTCCTGACCTTGCACTGCTGCCACCCTGCTGACTCCCGGCCACACTACCGACTTGCTGGCTGCGCCGCTGCTTGACATGCAAGCTACCGCCCTCTTCTCCCAACGATGATGATGAAGCCCTTGCTTCACCTGGCTCCCAAGTGTGATCGGCTACAGTGTCATCGATTAGTGTTTGCCCATCACTGCTGTCCTCCTCAATGGTCTCGGTGTAAAGAGCCTGGCCGCTTACAACATAACCTTCCATGTCTTCCCTACCTCTTTGCTGCCTAGTAGCTGCTCACTGTCCTCAAATAGTTCATCCTCACTGTATAGTGGTGCAGAGGCCACAGCACATAGTAGTTCTCTGGCTGAGGGAACTGAATAGGACAGAGGAGGGTTGAGGACAGATGAGGGCCCCTGACCTGCTCCCAGGCCATGCCAACTAAGGGTTGTGTCTGCCAACCCCATCAACTCTTGGCCGGGGTTGTCAGATGTCATCTGGGACAAAGTGGATGACCTAGTCAACCATTCGAGAGTCAGTGGCCCTTACCTGTCCTCAATCCCCCTCTGTCCCGTTCGGTTCCCACAGCCAAAGAACTACTATGTGCTGTGGTCTCTGTGCCACGATACAGCGAAGACGAACTATTTGAGGACTGTGGGCAGCAAAGAGGTGGATAAGACATCTGCTGCTTCTTGCAGAATCGGGCAAGTAGTGATGAGGAGAAGGGCATGGGGGGTTATGTTGCGAGTGGTCAGGCTCTGTACAGTGACACCGTTGAGGAGGACAGTGGTGACAGGCAAACACTAATCGATGTAGCCGATCGCACTTTGGAGCCGGGTAAAGCAAGCAAGGCTGGGAGAAGGTATTCTGGTGCCCTAATGAAACAAGGCATAAAGTGCCCCCCAAATGGAAAATTCAGCCCACTCCATCCCTCTTTGCGCCCCCTTTTCTGCCTGGGATGAAGTGGCGCCCTAGGCGGTTGCCTACCTTCGACTACTCATCGTCCCGGCCCTGGAAGCAAGGGCTTCATCATCATCGGGAGAAGAGAGCGGCAACTTGCACATTAGGCAGTGGCGCAGCCAGTAAGTCGAAAGTGTGGCCGAGAGTCAGCAGGGTGGCAGCAGTGCGAGGTTGGGAACCAAACGGCCACAGTGTAGAACGCCTACTTTGCAGGTCCCAGAAAGTAGCGGCACAGGGGCTCACGGAGTCAGCGGTGGTAACAGTCAGTCAGTGCGGAGCAGTGGTTGTAAAATCACCTGCTCGGCGGTGTGGCAGTTTTTTGCCAAGACACCGGAGGAGGTGAACATGGCTATATGTAAAATCTGTGGGCAGAAAGTAAAGCGTGGCCAGGGACCTAACGTTGGCACCACAGCCCTGCATCAACATATGCAGTGTCACCATACAGTGGTCTGGGAGAAACGTGTCTCAGATGTGGTGATCCAGTGGTACGCATACCATTTAAGGCAGTCAAGGCGCCACTACCTCTGCCGAAGCGAGCTGTCTGTCTTTCTCATCATCTAGCGGTCCAGATGCTCCTTCTCCTCGCCACTCATGGTGCCAGCAGTCGTTGACCGAGACGATTGCCAAGAGACAGCAGTATGCATCTAGCCATCCCAAGGTGCAGACTATGCTCCTGTCCAACTTGGTGGTACTGCAGTCCCTTTCAAGTGGTGGACTCTGCACCGTTCAGAGAACTGGCCAGGAAACTTTTCATGCACTTTAGCCATTCCTACACCTGCCCTTACTTGAGCTGAACAGAACAGAGAAACTATGAACGGAGAAAAAAGAGAGAAGTCTATGAACAGAGCAAAACAGAGAGAAATTTATGAACAGAGCAAAACAGAGAGAAATCTATGAACAGAGCAAAACAGAGAAATCTATGAACAGAGCAAAACAGAGAGGAATCTTTTAACAGAGCATAACACAGAACTCTATGAACAGAAAAAGGCCAATTATAATTTCTTGATGATCCAAGCGGACAGGGATACTCCACTGTGCAATGTTTATGTCAGCCAGTGGCAGCTCATGCATGACACCTGCCATTTGCTCAGGCTCTTTCAGGAGGCCACGTAATTTGTCAGTCGCCAGGACTACGGGATGAACGTCATTTCACTGCTTCATGTCCTAGAACATATGCTTCAAAATCTGTACTTTTCAGGGGACTGGAGACGTGGCGACTCCATCTCATGGCCACATGAGTAGGGTGGGGGCAATGGTCAGCCCGTGAAGGGATTGGCAAATGGGAGAGGCAGAGTAGTAACGAGGAGAGAGGTGAATCAGACGGGCAGCAGATTTAAGGATGGATTGAAGGGGAGTGAGGGTGCTAGACGGGAGGCCACAGAGAAGGGTGTTGCAATAGCCTGGGTGTGAGATGACGAGGGCATGGACAAGCATTTTTGCGCTTTCAAAGTGAAGGACTGAGCAGATTCGGGAGATATTTTTAAGGTGGAGGCAAGGGTAAGGGTTTGGATGTGTAGTTTGAAAGGCCAGATTGGAGTCAAAGGTTATCCCAAGGTAGCAAACTTGTGGAGTCAGTGAGAGAGTGCAGCCATTGGTAGTGATAGAGAGATCAATTTGTGCCATCGTCCATCCTCCCTTAAGTCTGACCGGGGGGTTCCTCAGCGCTCACGTGCCACTGCCATGGCTGCGGTGGGAGGTTGGGGTTGTAAGAGCAGTACCAGCTCCATCTGCAGCGACCTGAGTCTGAAGTCCTTGATGTCCTTTGAAATTAGTGATTTTTCTAGCCAGGTGACAGTAGGGGAGGAGCAGCCGGAGGATCTATAGGGAGATGAAAAAGACAAGGCACATGACCCAGGCACACCATGGCAGTATACAGTGGAGATGGAGGCAGCGAGTCCCTCAGAGTCACTTGTGCAGATGGGCCGCTGCATGCTAATTTGTCTGGGTAGTGCCAGCCGAATAGTCACTATCCAGCAGAGGGATGACTTCTGGCTCTCCATAGTCTTGGACGCTCGCTACCGGTACAAAATGGGGACATTTTTTCACCTGCTAAGGCATAGGACAAACTCTACTACTATAGAGACATCCTATGTAGTTAGTTAGCCGCTGCCTATCTGCGCCATCATCCATCCTCTAGCAGGTTTGTCCGGGGGATTCCTCAGTGCTCATGTACTAGTGCCACGGCTTTTGTGGGGGGATGGAGGGCTAGAAGCAGTACCAGCTCCATCAGCAGCAACCTGAGTCTGGAGATATTGATGATCAGCTTTCTTTATGTAGCTTTCTGATGCTGCTGCCACCTCACCACTCAGGTCTCCTCATGCTGCAGCTGTTGCTGCCACCTCCTCCTTATGTCACCTAGCTGCCGCCACCACAAAATTATGATATTGTGCCACTCTCCGGCCTGATGCTGCTGCCGCCACCTTCACACTGTGTAATTGTGCCAATCTATGGCCTAATCATGCTGCTGCCAACTCCATGATCTGTCATTTGCCACTCTGTGGCCTACTCAAGCTGCTGCCAACTGACCACACTGTCAGTCGACCACCCTGTGGTTTCCTAATGCTGTTTCCGCCCTCCACCACTACATGACGTTGCCACTATGTTTGGTTTTCCCCTTCTTTTAATCTGTCAGAAGGAATGAAAAGGACAAACACAACTGATTGTGTCTTAGGAGAAGCCGTAAGGCTAGTATGACATCCTTTGTTTGCATCAGGATTGTCTGATAATAAGGTAGCCAAAAGCAGGAGTGGATACATAACACAGAAGACATGCAAATATTCCATTTACTTATTATTTTTGGGATCAACTCCTGATTCTTTTTGGCTTTAGCAACGATGGTTTATTGACCAAATAAAAGCGGACACTGAAGGATCAAAGGAAGGGCAAAATGATTAGTGACGTCAATGCATAATTACTGATGACACCCTCTCCACTTTTTTAGGGGGGCTCTATATGTATCAGCGTTTAACAGAATCACCACAATAAGTGAAAAAATTAACTGTTTGCAACAGATAGCAATATCCCAAGAGACTGAACTGGCTGGATTTGAGACGTATGTAGGGCAGAAATACACAAACACTGGATTTGACACAGAATTCTCTGTAAAAAGTTGATAAATTAACTCTTGGCCACAGATTAAAATACCCCCACAGACTGAAGTTGATGTATTTCAGGCGTGTATGCGGCAGAAATACACACCCTGTATTTGACTCAAATTCCCCCACAAACAAGAGGAGAAATTGACTATTAGTATAAAATACCCTACAGAATAAACCAGATGGAATTCATGCGTGTATGGGGCAGAAATACACACCTTGAATTTGACTCACATTACCCCACAAACAAGAGGATAAATTGACCCATGGTATAAAATACCCTACACAGTGAACCAGATGGACTTCAGGCGTGTATGAGCCAGAAATTCACACCCTGTATTTGACTCAAATTCCCCCACAAACAAGAGGAGAAATTGACCCTTGTTATAAAATACCCTACAGAAGGAACCAGATGGAATTCAGGCATGTATGGGGCCGAAATATACACCCTGTATTTGACTCAAATTACCCCAAAAACAAGAGGAGAACTTGACCATTGGTATAAAATACCCTACAGAATGAACCAGATGGAATTCAGGTGTGTATAGGGCAGAAATACACACCCTGCATTTGACTCAAATTACCCCACAAACTAGAGGAGAAATTGACTTTTGGTATAAAATACCCTACAGAATGAACCAGATGGAATTCAGGCGTGTATGGGGCAGAAATACACACCCTATATTTGACTCAAATTCCACCACAAACCAGAGGAGAAATTGACCCTTGATATAAAATAAAATAGCCTACAGAGTGAACCAGATGGAATTCAGGCATGTACGAGGCAGAAACACACACACCCTGGATTTTATGGAGAATACCCCACAAACTAAAACAAAGAAAATAAAAAACGCTGGTTCGGGAACAGGTGTGTATATGACACACACTTGTGAAGCTCTTTCACCCTAGTAGCTCAAAAAATGGATTTGTTTTGCACAGAGTGCAATATAGTGCTGCAGCAGCCAGATGCTTGTAGACAGGAGACATATTGACAAGTGGCAGATTTTAATTTGAAATGGATATTATATATACTCCGTGTCCAGCCAAAGGATTAAAGTCTGCTGACCATATCAGAAAAAACAAGACAGACTGGAGTAGATGACATCTAAGTGACCATAAATACATGCAATCCCCCTCACATGTTGTAAATCCTATTTGATGAATAAACAATGGACATTGCCATCTATTTGAGAATCACAGAAGACAACTTGCCTAAGGAGCAGTACCATCATCTCCTGGCAGGAAGTTAGATACCTGGATGGATCAAACCCACCCTTCAGGGATATGTGATTGATGATTCAACCAGGCCTGGGGGGGAGCCACTGAATCAATTACCTTTCCAACAAGGCTGTTGACCTTTCGATCAAGAAGGACATCTACTGGGAGAAGTGAGCTCTACATTTCTGTAGACTGTATAAGAACTGTGCTGATTGCTTAAGACAGCTCTTGGAGGTGTTCCAGGGATGGGCAGTGTGTGTGTGTGTGTGTGTGTGTGTGTGTGTGTGTGTGTGTTGTGTGTGTGGTGTGTGTTTTGTGTGTGTGTGTGTGGGGGGTACTGGTATATAAAATGATAAACAAGGCTAGTTAGGTCTCTCTTCCCCACCATCTTTCCTCTACCTCCTGTTCTTTTAGTTAGTTAGGCTTCCTATTTGTATATGTATTTATATTATGCTTTGTAATAAACCCTTTAAAGATCCAGTTGTACTTGATTAATTATTAAGGCACCCTAAAACCAAGCAGATTCTACATTTGGTACCCCAGATGGCACTGTGGTGATTTAAAATTCCACAGAGAACCCCCTAAAAACTCTCAATCTGCTATACTCCAAATATCTAAAGACAGAAGATCGAGAAACAGAAGAGCCTGGATCTTGGATACAGAGGAGACCTTGGTGAGGGATTAAGTTTTGTTACATTTATGTATTTTGAAGCTAAATGTTTATGTGACATCATATGGGAAATTATATGTGTAATTAATGGTTAACTGTTGAGTGTAGATTGTTGCAGTATAGTCAACAGTTGGGGTAAGGTTGTACATTTGTTTAAGAAAGACCTACTTGTATCTCCATGCAACAGAATTTGCTTTGATGTGTAAGAGCTGTGTGTGAGAAGTGTTGCACAAAGTTTAAGCCTTTGATAAGAACTTCCAGTCTAGTGTGAGGTCTGTATAGTTATTGGTGAATTTCTTTTGTCATTTGTGTTTTGTGTCTATTTCCTGTTTCTTTCTAAACACAGAACTTGCACATAAGTATTTTAAGAAGTATGCCTCTGCTGTTTATCAGTCTATGCCGATAAATCTTTGGATGGACAATATGAAGACCTGATAACTCAATGTAAAACCCATAATAGTACAATAGACAATAAAATACTTAGTAAGAAAGTGAAAAAGGAGAAACTGAGCAATGAGATTGCAGTGTTGCTTAAGATGAAGGAGTTGGCTGAAGTTCGAGAAAGAAATTGGTCTGGGCAGAGATTACAGTTTCAGACAGATATAGACAAAATTGGTGATTCTGTTCTGGAAATTTCTAATAACACAAGTAGGGAAATAGATAATTTACAGTCGGAAGTAGATGAATTATCTGTCAGAAATCAGAATTTGGAGGTTAAAACTAAAGAATTTTGTTTCAAGTGAGGTATGTTCTTTAGAGATGAAAGTTAGTCAGGTGGAATTGTTAATTGTCTCACTGGAGAGACAACTGGCTGAGGCGAGACATCAATTGCAGAACAAAGAACAGGAAGTGCAGAGTCTCTCATCCCAAAAACTCAGCCTGGAGACAATGAATGCATGTCCAGTTACTAAAGAGGATACAAGGAGCCCTGTATATAAATCACCAGTGGTTTATAGTCCTACATTGCTCAGTATTGCCGAAAAGATACATCTTTGTCAAATTATTGGTGAATTTAACAGCTATGAATCTCCTGTAGCTCTGTCCCATAAATTTGAAGCTGTGGTCCATCAATATAATCTAAGCAATAAAAATGCTTGGTCCCTCTTCCGAGCTCGGCTTCCAGGGCCAATGGCTGCACAGTTGTCATCTGCACAGATAAATTATGATTTGGCAAGTGCAGAAATAAGAATGAAAGAACTACAGCGCATTATGGGTGGACAGGATACGAGAGGTATAAATGCCCTAGAAAGTTACAGTTCTGTCAAGGAGATGATCCTATTATCTTCTGTAACAACTTTTTAAAACTGTGCAAAGCTATATACAGTGGCCCTGACATGTCTCCTGTTGATGCAGATTTCCTGTGTGCAATGGCTAACAAATGCAAAGTTAATTATCCCACACGGATATCACTCTGTAATGCCAGGTCCTATCAAAGCTTTACCAACATCCTGATGCAATGGTGTGATGATTATAAACAGAGTTATGGAGAACAGGAGTATGTATCCACAATATACAGGCCAAGGAGGAAATAGCCTATCAAGCACTGTTATAATTGTAATATGTGAGGCCATATAAGGAGATTTTGTAATATATCCAATTTATCCCAGGATTGTAATGAATATGATTGTAACTCTATAGGAGAAATTAAAAGCACTCTACCTGAGAATGAAACCCATTCCAAAAATACAAAGTTTACCAATGAAGTTCATGGTACTGATTGTTTAAATAGCAACCCTGTAACCCAAACAGCAGCAACACAGGACTACAATCTCAATAAAGATGGCCATAAAAGGCAAGCTGCATCACAATATGGGCAGCAGGAAAGAGTTTATACTGCACCCTTGTACGGTCCATCGGCAAATCTGCCATTCTGGCTATTCTGGAACTGGTCACAGATTGCCCTACCCTTGTTACTAAATAGCACAGCACAAGGTACCAATATGGTTTAATAAACATGGAGAACCTTTTGTCTTATTATACCAGATTAGGATATTTGAAAGGATAACGAACAGAATAGTTTTTTACTTGTTTATGTTAATTTTCTTTTGTATTCTAATTATATTTGTGCTCTTTTAGGCTGAAAGGCGCTCATCAGGTGATAAAAGGGCAAATAAATTAACCTTTTATATTTGGCTCTACAGGTCGTTACAAAGAAACAGTTATCTTTAAATCAAAAAGAAGGAAAACACCAATTGTTTATATGGCCAATATGTTATTTAAAATCCACGTGGTGTAATAAAGGAGCTCAAAAGTAAAATGTTCAACAATTGCTTGCAAACAATTCAATAGATTAACATCTCATTGTGATGTAGATAGTGTGTCTGCCTAATGTTTGTTACTTGTATGTGTATGTTTTCTTATTTTGTTTCACAGGTAACAGAGTTCATTCCAGAACTGAAGCCTAATGAATGATTTGTGACGATTATTATAAATCTGAGGCCTATAAATGAAGTCTATAGAACCAGTTTTCCCACTTTACTCAGAAACTGCCTGGTATTACAGATACAGGGCAGATAAAAGTTTAGTTTACACTAATTGTTTTATGTATGTCTGTTTAAAGTCTTGTTCAATACATTGTGTACAATGTGCCAGCAAAATATTTTTTCTTTTTGTTCCTGGTTCTCAGGAGCATTAATTTTATATATTTTGTTTGTTTTCTATTTTCTGAAACATCTTTGATTTTTATCGATTTTTTTTATTTTTATATATTTTTATATATTTTATTTTTTTATTTGGTCTTCCTGTCATTTTATTATTTTTTTAATTTTTTGTTGTTGTTTGGTACCACAGTTTAATGGTACTAAAGCGGCATTAGGAGAATTATTTTGACAGTTAACTTGCAATAATTTTACATATTTTTATTTTTTATTTTTAATAAGAATATATCATATGACTTATGTTAGTGGAGAACTTCACTTAAGAGGAAA
Organism: Phyllomedusa bahiana; assembly: GCA_025379985.1. NCBI lineage: Eukaryota > Metazoa > Chordata > Amphibia > Anura > Hylidae > Phyllomedusa > Phyllomedusa bahiana. The sequence continues at coordinate 95,733 of JAODAL010011497.1, forward strand.
AAGGCTTAAATACAGGGGCATAAGTAGCAGTCAAAGAACCCCAAAGCAAGGTGAAATGGGCCACTTACCCATAATGCAGCACAATGAAGCAACAGCGTAAGTGCAATAATAATAGTGTCATGTATCAGAGGGCCAAAATAGAAATGCCAGGTATGAGAAAGCCGGCGGCCCCCAACAGAAATGTCAGGTAGGAGAAAGCCAGCAATTTGCTACTTTCTACAATAGGGTTCAATGTTCCTGCAGCAGAGTGAGTCCCCTCAATGTTAGGGCCCATAACAGCTGAGGTAGCTGCTAGGCTAGAATTAAGACAATGCTCAAATATATTTGGATTAATGTATAGAAGCTTCAATGGTGCAGAAAATAACTGCTAAAAATCTGCTAGGTGATGTGAGGAAAAGATTGGCATATACTGGTTCCTGGATGTGAATATGGACCATACATGTGATGGCAAATAAATGAATGCCTCTTGGAAAAATGAAAGTTTCTTGACCCTGGTCACTACTAAATTTGTGAATTTTCTTCATTGTGATCATCGCCAAGAAAGATCGACTGGTGAAGACTGTAGTGAATTTTTATTTTTATAAATATGGATAAGCTTGGAGCCATCAAACTGAACTCTGAATCAAGATATTAAGTCCAACTCTGAGGAATTAAGGAGTTGATAGACATTGTTATTTCTTTAATGTACACTTGTAATAATTATTCTTTTATATTTTATGATATTATTATGAATCTTTTAACATTTTGGACAAAATCATGATTATGGATACTCATTGACATAGGTGTGAATGTGAATGATTGTTGTGATGACCATTTATGCCCTGTCCCTGTCAGATGTTACCTCTACCTATGTAACCTTAAGGGCAAAGCCTGAAAATGAAAAGACTTTTTCAAGATTTACAAGAAGATCTTGCAAGGTAATATGAATTTTATTTTGTGCGCCCTTCAGAGGCACAAAACGGGCGAATATTGGAATTGAAATGGATATTCTATATACTCCATGTCCAGCCCAAGGATTAAAGTCTGCTGACCATATCAGGAAAGAAAAGACAGACTGGAGTAGATGACATCTAAGTGGCCATAAATACATACAATCCCCCTCACATGTTGTAAATCCTGTACTGATTGGTTAAGGCAGCTCTTGGAGGTGTTCCAGGGATGGGCAATGTGTGTGTGTGACTGGTATATAAGATGGCACACAAGGCTAGTTAGGTCTCTCTTCCCCACCATCTTTCCTCTCCCTCCTGTCATTTTAGTTAGTTAGGCTTCCTATTTGTATATATATGTATATCCTTTGTAATAAACCCTTCAAAGATCCAGTTGTACTTGATCAATTACTAATGCACCCCAAAACCAAGCAGATTCCACAATGTCCCCACAGCAAAGGTTTTTGATCTGTTTTTCAGACAGTTTGCGGTTTAAGAAACCATCTGAAAACCTGCAAAGAACACTCCACCATAGAGTTCAATAGAAAAACCATTCAGCAGTCCTTTCTGCCAGCCTTCCGAAAAACTTAGTACATGTTCATTCTGCCGCCCGGTTTCCAGACAGAAAATTAACATTGGGGTCAATGTAAACTGCTCAGAAAGTGAGTGAGCAGTTTTTGTCCAGGTTTTTGATCCCACCTATAGTGGGTGCGTTTTTGCGGGTCCTTTTGTACTTTTTTTTTAACACAGGAAGGTCCTGTAAAGCACTTCCTGCTTCAGATGAAAGAGGACGCATCAGCATGCCTCTCAAAGCATACCACCGCTACTGGTGCTTGACGCTGCTGTGGTTACTGCGTGAATCATTTTATATGATTTTTTTTTTTTTAAAAGAGCCTGGAGCATACATAATCTATGTCTTGCTGAGACAAGTCCAAGATGGCCACTGGAATCTCATGGAGTGACCACTGGGTGGAGATAAAAAAAAAAAAAATCACACGGTTTCTTGCACCAATCAGGAATACTTTTGCACTCAGTACACTTTTCTGCTTGAAAAACAGTCCAAAAACCACTGGGGAAACCTGGACAAAATCAGTGACAAAAACCATTCAAAAAACCAAAACCGCCGAAAAACTGTGCCAAAAACAGTCCAAAAACCGGTTGTAATGAACAATTCTGCTGAGGTCAAAACCGAACTGTTTTTGTCCTTTGCCGTGTAAATGCACCCTTAGGCTTGTAACCATGACAAAGGGGTAAGAGGGTTGTGCCATCATCATAGATGGGTTTTTTTTTACTCTAAGGGTGGTGAGAGTATGGAACTCACTGCCACAAGAGGTTTCAATGATTTTTTCATTAAATTGGCATTTAAGGCCTTAAGAACTTTTCTTGAAAAATATAATGTTCTGGGTACTAGAGTTTGGACATCTGGCATTGGTCCAGCGATTAATACTGATTGCTAGATTTACAATAGAGAAAGGGAACTGACACCTTTGCATTCCTCTGGATCAACTCAGTAGTGTAATAAGTTGGACTTGATGGATCTGTATCTTTTATCAGCCTAATCTAATATTCTGATATAGAATCATTGCTGTATCTTTCCTGATACATTTCAAACTTCAGTCTATTGACTGTGACATCTAGTGTTAAGTGGCCCAAATTAGAGCAGGAGCCATCAGACAGGCAAGCTCCAGCTGCACCTAGTATGGGATACCAGTGCTTAGTTAATCTGTATTGGTATATGCAAAAAATTAGGCATCATGTGGCCACTGGTGAAACCGTCACAGCACTGGCAACCACATGCAGCCATTGGCTGCCTCATTTTTTATCTGCTTCCATAAAACTTGAAACCGTGTTTTTTTTTTTTTTTTTTTTTAGAAGTGCTGTGTGTTTAGAAAAACGTATTCAAAAGCGCTGTGTAAAACACATCCAACACGCACAAGTGTGCTGCATGTTTGAATGAATTTTTGCTGCCACAGAAACGTACCCTATAGTTTTAAATAGGGTCTGCTGCATTAAACGAATCAAGAATTGACATGACAGTTCTTTGAACGGATCTTAAAGACACATGTAAAACACGCATCGGTGATCACTCGTCTGAATGCCGATGCGTGTTTACTTTGAAAGCAATGTAAATCGCACTGCATGCACATTGTTAGATGCGTGTTTGGATCCGTTTAGTGTCCGAAACACGGATGCAAACACTCATCTAAGAAACGCTGTGTGTACATTCCCTTAAAAAGGTCAGTTTCTTCTGAATATCTAATTACGTATTGTATTCTTTGTTTGCATTCTGTACATTGAATTAATTTTGAATGACTTAAAATATGTTTATATCATCTATTAACATATTTAAACCTGGTATTTCAATATCAACATGTTATACTTCTGTAACTCTTATGTGGCTTCCTGCTGTCTTTGGATTATATTTGACTCAGATCTGTCTTTCACCTGTTCAATCACTTGAATGCTCATGCCATCTACATCTCAAAAACATCTCCAGAATATGTATTTTTCTTACTGTAAAAGCAATTAAAACTGTGTTGTTGCTATACATTACTAAGTTGTCTTCCCACCACTTAACACTTTCCTTTCCAATCTATTTTGAATGCAGCAGCCAGGCTTATTTTTCTATGCTTAACTGATGGCTTTACCCTTTCTCAATCACAGAGAAGGTTGCCCATTAGCTGTAGAATTTATTTTAAATAAATTTATTTTATGCATAATGCTCTCCGCAGTGCTGCACCTCCCTTTATTTCTATTTTCAGCTGTAACCCTTTCTATTAGTGCTTTGTGATCTAACTAGATCAACATTCCCCATTATCTAAAACTGCTCCTTATTTTTCCAGAACTTTTCTTGCGCATCAGTTCTCTGGAATGTGTGGCCCTGGAAAATCAGATCAATTCCCAATATTAACAGTTTGAGCATCCTTTTCTTTCCTGGCTCAACTCCCTTACTCTTTAGAACCTTTCTCTTGTTTTGACAGTATTTCCTATTCCTATTGTATGCTAATGCACTTGACTATCTATCTATGAGCCTGACTAGTTTCATGATTAGAGATGACCGAATTTCTCAAAAATTCGGTTCGGTCACTTCGCCGAATTTTCCGACAAAA
>JAODAL010011498.1:0-99743 GCA_025379985.1 Phyllomedusa bahiana
AAGAGCCCCTGCAACCATCCCTGCGGTTTTAAAGAACGTGCGCCGAGCCTGAGAGCCACCGTCACCCCCAGAGACATCCACCCAGCTCACGCAGTGAGCTGTCACAGAGATATAGCGGCCTTGGCCGTGCTTACTAGTCCATGTGTCGGTGGTCAGATGGACTTTTCCGGCCACAGATGCAGACAACACGCTTGAAATTTTAGATGACACGTGGCTGGCCAGGGCAGGGACGGCTTTTCTGGCAAAGAAATGCCTGCTCGGCATCTGGTATTGGGGGCAGGCAAGGGCCATGACGTGGCGGAACCCATCTGTGTCCACCAGACGGAAAGGCAACCTTTCCATGGCCAAATGTCTGGCAATGCCGACATTCAGGCTTTTGGCTTTGGGATGGTTTGGGTTAAAGTGTTTTTTCTGCTCCCAAACCTGGAAGACAGAAGGCTGGCTGCTAGACTGGCCGCTGTACGGCGTGCAGGTCGTCAAACTGGCAGAAGGAGAAGGGGTAGGATGGGTCTCTGGTGGTGCTGGTGGTACTTGGGCGACGGTGGAGGCTGAAGCGGAGGCTGATCCCTGATCATGACTCTGAGAGACATGGGCAGCTGAGGAACGCTTGGTGGTGACGGAGGAGGAGGAGGCGGAGACAGAGGGTGTGACAGTGGTTGGAGGCCCGGCGTCGGTCTGGCCTTTTTTGGCCAAGTGTTCCCTCCATTTCAACTCATGCATTCGCTGCATGTGACTAGACATGTTGGTGGTGGTTAACCACTTAAGGTTCTTGCCTCTACTTATGCGTTTACGGCAAAGGCGGCATATGACATCGCTGGGTGAATCAGAGGCTTGCTCAAAGAAGGCCCAGGCTTGAGAGGTCCTGGACCTTTTTGACGGCGATAAGCGAGGAGCGGGGTTTGCGCTGACCGTGGCTGGCGGAATCATATCAGCGGACTTCTGCGACCGCCCTCTCCCTTTTTGTGGCGGGACCCGTATTGACACTACCCCATCATCTTCCTCCTCGTCCACTGATGAAGCGCTCGCAAGCAAATTCTGCGGAAAAGACCACGATGGATCCGCAATGTCGTCATCATCATCAACACAGGTGACTTGGTCGTCCTGACTTTCTGCATCCAGAAGCTGCGGGCTACAAGCAAGAGGGCCTGCAAGGCATTGCCGACCGCCCGGGATTTTTGCTGATTGACCGGCTTCCTTCTCCTCCTCTGATGGCATCAGTAACTGGGCGTCAGAGCAGACTAAATCATCCTCTTGATCTTTTAACATGCCTTCTGACCCCAACCGCATTTTGTCATCAAAGAGGTCTTCAGACAATGGATTATCCACAGTGGTGGGTACACGAGTTGACATTTGGGCTGCTTCATGTTGGACGGATGCTGATGATGCTGATGACGACATTTGTGGCCGTGACTGGGAGGACGAGGAGGTAAGACTGCTGGATGCAGGTTGCATTAACCACTGAAGGACAGATTGGCGACGCTGTTCGTTACTGAGATTCACAGGGCCCTGACCCAGCGATGACAGGCCTGACGGTCCTGCAACTGACGATCCGCTGGCATGCGTGTTGTCGCCAGCACTGGAAGGAGCACCTTCTCTCGTACCTCTACCTCCATGTGCTACCCCCCTCTTTGCTCACTTACCACCTGCATTTCGCTCCATGTTCAGAAATATAAAAATTTGAGAAGGTATGGAATAGTTTTGGAAAGTCTCTTATTAAAAGACGGCAAATCACAGCTATTCTCAAATCCCTCTAATCAAAACAAAATTGCTGGATTCAAATTTAACTGCAAGGTGTCTCTATCAACAAATCTGGACTGGGCAAAAGTGCAAAAAACACGTATCTGTTATGTTTTCGTATAATACACGGTATTTTTTGCACCTTTCAATTCACCTGTGGTGACTATAAAATTGCTGTTTTCAGATTTACGTGCAAGCTGCGTCAATGAACAAAGCTGTAGTGCGCCAAAGTAAAAAAAACACGTATCTGAAATGTATTCGGATAATAAAATGTATTTTTTGCACCTTTCAATTCACCTGTGGTGACTATAAAATTGCTGTTTTCAGATTTACGTGCAAGCTGCGTCAATGAACAAAGCTGTAGTGCGCCAAAGTCAAAAAACACGTATCTGTTATTTTTTCGTATAATACACGGTATTTTTGCACCTTTCAATTCACCTGTGGTGACTATAAAATTGCTGTTTTAAGATTTACGTGCAAGCTGCGTCAATGAACAAAGCTGTAGTGCGCCAAAGTCAAAAAACACGTATCTGTTATGTTTTCGTATAATACACGGTATTTTTGCACCTTTCAATTCACCTGTGGTGACTATAAAATTGCTGTTTCAGATTTAAGTGCAAGGTGGATATATGAACAAAGGTGGAATGGGTAAAATTGAAAATGAAAACCTATCTGAAATGTATACTGACAATAAAAGTGGAGTTTTGCACCTAACACAGAGACCTGCAGTTACTAGAAATGATGTGTACCTAATATAAGTTCAGGCTGCCCAATATCCAGGAAATATTTCAATAGCAAACTGTTAATAATAAAGATATTGCAGTGCAATGCCTTCACTAAGTCTTGGTGAACTTTATCCAGTGTTCTTTACAGAGCTTGTCTGTGATCGCCACCAAATTTCGATCACCATAAAAACCTTGCCGATTTCAACTTTGTCGATAATAATCGGTCAACACTAGTCATAGGTACCACATTTGGGATATTATTATAGTTTACTTGATCTGCTGACCCACCTTTTAATAATCCCGGTTGGAATAGGATTGCCCATTGTGGTTGTGGTTACTAAAGTAATTGTTTCTGCTACTGCTTCACTTTATCAGTATGATCTTTGGCTGACGTGCATATACTGTACTTGCACAACAATGCATTGAAGTGACACCAATTTGTCTTCTTTATATCACTTGCTTCTGGCTAGTGTTGTGTATATTGGCAACTGCTTGACACCCTTTGGGAGATATTGGTGTTATTGAAGTAGTAATTCTTTTTTCTTTGGTTGCTTTTTTTCTATTGTATCTTTAAAAATTCCAGCAGACGGTGTAGTTAGCACCCTATCTTTTTATGCATCCTATATTGAGTAGATACCATACCCTCAATTTGTGTGCTTTGTTATGGCCCAAAATATTTGATGAGGCATAATACCCTGTTTCCCCGAAAATAAAACACCCCCGAAAATAAGACATAGTTCATTTTTTTTTATGCAATTTAGAGTTTGGCCGCTTATGCTGATGTTTGTGATGAAAGCACTGCAGTATATTAATACATGTTGATGTTTTGTTGAACAATAAATGTGAATTATTGTTCATAGAAAAAAAAACATCCCCTAAAAATCAGTCTTAGCTCGTCTTTAGGAGCAAAAGTTAATATAAGACACAGTCTTAGCTCGTCTTTAGGAGCAAAAGTTAATATAAGACACTGTCTTATTTTCGGGGAAACAGGGTAGTTTATCAAATTATTTTTCTGATTAGTTTCCTGTATCTTTGCTTTCAGAAATTTTCCTATATCTGAGATGTATATGGGGCATTGAAACATGTTGGGAGTGAATAGGGTTAGTGTGTGAAAGGGATATTTTCTGGACAGGGGCACCCTTTTTGGGGCAACTACCCTGGCACTAGGCACTAGGGATAACTAAGCGAAGTAGGGTATTTACTGGGTACCTCCTTTTTGTTTCCCCTTTGCATTGATAGGCTTCTGGGAACCCCTCTCCACTAATGATCCATTGATTTGGGACCACTTTGGCCCCTCTATTCTAGACCCATCGCTGTTTTTAATTGTTCCTTTTTAAGTACTTAATTAAGGGCTAAATTTTAATACTCACATTTTTGTTGAAACATTTTCTTAAGTTTGTAAACTGCAATGAAAGAAGAAAAGCTGAGTTCTGAATGGGCGTCATGAGCAACCAAGACAGTTTTGATAACTGAGGCACAATGTATTGTTTGGCTTAAATATGTGGAATCCAAGCAAGTAGCACAAGTGATATGTAGGAGCACAGCAGTGTTGATTTATTGATTATTCTAGTTGTCATTGAATACCAGAAGCCCATCATTTTATGCTTAATTTTAGTTAAACACCTGTATGCTGGTATGGCATACATACACTGCTCACAAAAGTTAGGGATATTTGGATTGTGGTTGAAATTTCAGGATGAACATAAAGGTTGAACATGTCAGAAAAGTGACGCTTCTACGCCAGTTTTAGGCGCATTATATCAGTGTATAGTGCGCCAGAAAGTCCGATCCTCTCAAAAATCTGGCCTCAGGTATACCTTGCATAGTAATTCATACATAGAAAACAAAAAATATTTTATCCAGGATCTGTGATTTCTAATTCACTGCACACCTTTACAAATCCCCTATTCTAAAATCTAACTTTTATTTTTAAACTTGATTAAAATTTTTTTTGGGATATACTCACTGGAAGCTATTCCATTTGCTTAGGATGATCTTTCCCTATGTTTGCTTAGCCCTCTTATTCAGTCAATCAGTCAGGGAAGCATCCGAAATGACTGTCCCTCTCTTATATCTTTAAATTTAATTATTTACCAAGATAAGTCTCCATATATAATTGCCACTCTTTCTGATAAGGTTGTCTATACCATATGGAGAAATATACAATATATACAAGAGGGTCCTGTAGTGACTCTTTATGTGTGTATGTCTTTATACAACATTACCCCATAACTAGTGAGCTAGACAAACATAGAGGTCGGCATCTTGTCTGCGCAGCCGCTGTATTCCGGCTGCGCAGACCTAGCAGCTGCACTCAGCGTGCGGCTGCATGACTTTTGGATATGGGATGAACCCCCGCTCTAACTAATACCCCATTCAAACACAAGAATAAATGCACAAACACATTCACTTTTTGGTGTCAAATGGCCACAGCTTTATTCAAACCACATAAGTACAACAAACATGGAAGGAGTCAGGTGGAGTGCTAGACAATTGTGTGATATTCCCAGCTGTCTGACATGCAGCATCCGGCCAGACAGTAATAAAGGGGCGGCACGCTCTGGCTTGCCATTCTAGCAGAGCCAGTACACTTTAGGGGCACCAATGACCCTACTGAAGATCCTCACTCCTGATTAACCACCGTGCCCGCCCCTGGATGCCATTACCATTATACCATCCTTAAGGCTGGCCACTTCCAAAGCTCAGCCTCTTCACACCATGAGGTTTAACATCCTCTATTAGTTAAAATTAGTCCACCATAACTTGACCTGTAACTTCCACCTGACTCCTGCACCGCAACATAAAAGCTGTGACAGGTTATAATACCAGGATTCATATTTTCCATTTTCTCTTTTTCTTTCTTTTGTTTTGTTCTATTTTGTTTTTTGACCAAGTAGCAAATCCCAGACTCACTAGGAGTCATCCTACAGCACTCAGGAGAGGAAAAACCCCCTGTGGAGGAAACCTCTAGGGAACCATGGCTGAAAGGATTGCCCTTCCCTTGGGCTTAAACGGATAATGCCAACACAAGTAACTCATCAGCATCATAATAACTGTGTCTGAAACCAGGTATACAATAAAGTCAACATAAACAATACAATAATACATTCGTCATTGTACAGATCATAGCTAAACACAAGCTTCAGAGCATTCCTTAAAATAGGGGCGGGAGGGAGGAACATCTTATCTTGAAGTCTTGGTGAGAAGAAAGAGGAAGCAGGAAGTGAAGACCAGAAGTTATATCTATACCTAAACCACACCCTCCTCATAGTAACTCTTCCCCATCCACACACTCCTCCCTCTCATATCACCTCCCCCCACCCCCCCTGATCATTACTATAAACTACACAGAGAGGAGCTTAAGCACAATGCAGGGACTACAAACTGCCCTCTCAAAACCTATCCCCTCTGCTCAAAGTTCTTTCTATAAATATTACTATGCATATGAAAAACATCAAGTTTAAAAATAACCTACAAGCCAAAAAAAAACTCCAGACTATATGGGAGCTCTAGAGTTCCCCCCTCCCAAAGTCATGGTCCCCCTTCGCTTAAGGCTTCGGGGGGTTCTTTACAGGGAAAGCATAGACAGTTCATTACCGTCCTGTTTTCCCTATCATTGTAGATATTGCGAGCAGCTAGCTGAGCCCGCATCTTACCAGCGATGAGCGGTATGCCGGAGTTGTGATGCACAGTGACCGTCACACCCCACACGCCGCTCGCTGCTGGCAGTGCGGTAGGAGGGAGCCTCGGCCGGAGGATCCGGGAAAGGGGAGTGGGACTACTTCTCTTTTTTTTTTTTTTTTTTTTAATTTGCCTGACTGCCTACTGGGGTCTGCTATGTAATACTCTCGGGGGAAGACTAAGTCATTACAAATGGGCGGAAGATAAGTATTCACAACTGGGGGCAGGCTAAGTATTACCAACTGGAGGGAAGTACGCATTACTACTGGGGGGAGATATGTATACTATGGGTGGCAGCTATGCATTACTATGGGGGATGCTATGTATTCTACTGGGGGCAGCTATGCACTTACTTACTGGGGGCTGCTATGATTAACTACTGGGGGAAGATATGTATTATACTGGGGGCAGCTATGCCTTACTAATGGGGGCAGCTAGCCTTACTTATGGGGGAAGCTATGCAATACTAACAGGGGAGCTACGTTTCACTTACCTGGGGGGCAGGTAAGTATTACTACTGGGGGCTGCTATGCATTACTACTGGGGGCAGCTAATTTATTTCTACTGTGGGCAGCTATGCATTACTTCGTGGGGGAATCTATGTATTTACTACTGGGGGGCTGCTATTGTATTCCAATTCGGCGGGAGAGAAGTGTATTAGTACTGGGGGCAGCTATGCATTTCTACTGGGGGCAGCAAAGTATTACTACTGGGGACAGCTATGCATCACTACGGAGGGCAGCTATGTATTATTCTGGGGGCAGCTATGCATTACTACTGGGGGCAGCTAAGTATTACTACTGGGGGGCAGCTATGCATTACTACTGGGGGCAGCTAAGTATTACTACTGGGGGCAGCTGTGCATTCCTACTGGGGGGCAGCTATGCATTACTACTGGGGGCAGCTAAGTATTACTACTGCTGGCAGCTATGCTTTACTACTGGGGGCAGCTAAGTATTACTACTGGGGGCAGCTAAGAATTACTACTGGGGGCAGCTATGCATTACTACTGGGGCAGCTATGCATTACTACTGGGGGCAGCTAAGTATTACTACTGGGGGCAGCTATGCATATTACTGGAGGGCAGCTAGTATTTATACATGGGGGCAGTATGCTTTACTACTGGGGCAGTAAGTATTACTACTGGGGGCAGGGCCTACGACATTTCTCTGGGGGAAGCTGAGTATTACTACTGGGGACAGATATGCATTTAATACTGAAGGGCAGCTATTGCATTAACTACTGGGGCAGCTATGCATTACTACTGGGGGCTGCTAAGTATTACTCATGCGGCAGCTATGAATTACTATGGGGGCAGCTAAGTATTACTATGGGGGCTGCTAGCATTACTTATGGGGGAAGTATCGTTTTCTACTGGGGGCAGCTATGCATTTACTAGCTGGGGGCAGTTTAGTATTACTACAGGGGGCAGCCTCACCACCCCCATGCATACTACTGGGGGCAGCTTATGTATTACTACTGTGGGCTGCTATGCCATTACTACTGGGGGCAGCTATGCATTACTACTGGGGGCAGCTATGCATTACTACTGGGGGCAGCTATGCATTACTACTGGGGGCAGCTAAGTATTACTACTGCTGGCAGCTATGCATTACTGGGAGGCAGCTAACTTTATCTACTGGGGGCAGCTCACGCTTTGCTATTGGGGGACGCTATGTATTCCTACTGGGGACAGCTAAAGTAATTACTACTGGGGGCAGTAAGTATTTACTACTGGGGCGGGCAGCTAAGTAATACGACTGCGGGCAGCTATGCATTACTACTGCGGGCAGCTATGCATTACTACTGTGGGCAGCTATGTATTACTATTGGGGGCAGCTATGTATTCCTACTAGGGGCAGCTATGCATTACTACTGGGGGCAGCTAAGTATTACTACTGGCGGGAAGCAAGTATTACTACGGGGGCTGCTAAGAATTTCTAATGGTGGCAGATATGGCATTACTACTGCGGGGCAGTTATGCATTACTTCTGGGGGCAGCTATGAATTACAACTGGGGGCAAGCTAAGTTTTACTACTCGGGGGCAGCTAGCATTACCTACTGGGTGGCAGCTAAGTATTTCTACTGTGGCAGCTATGCATTAACTTCTGGGGGCAGCTAAGTTTTACTACTGGGGGCAGCTTAACGAATTATACTGGGGGATGCTATGCATTATACTGGGGCAGCTATGCATTTACTACTGGGGGGCAGCTAAGTATTATTACTGGGGGCAGCTATGAAATTACTACTGGGGGCAGCTAAGTATACTACATGGGGGGCAGCTACGCATTACTACTGGGGGAAGCTATGCATTACTACTGGGGGAAGCTATGTATTACTACGGCGGAAAGTAAATGATTACTACTGGGGGCAGCTATGCATTAATAACTGGGGGCAGCATATGTTATTACTACTGGGGGCTGGCTATGTATTACTACTGGGACGCTAAGTAATTACTATGGGGCTGCTACGTTCTTTACTACTGGGGGCAGCTAACGTATTACCACTGGGGGCGGATGCATACTACTGGGGGGGGAAGCTATGTATTACTACTGGGGGCAGCTATGGATTACTACTGGGGGCAGCTAAGGATTACTACTGGGGCAGCTATGGATTACTACTGGGGCAGCTATGGATTACTACTGGGGCAGCTATGGATTACTACTGGGGCAGCTAAGTTTTATACTGGGGGCTGCCGCAGTGCATTATTAATGGGGGCTGCTAAGCTATTTCACTATAAGGGGGCAGCTATGAATAACTACTGGGGGCAGCTAAGTATTTCTACTGGGGGCAGCTATGTATTCCTACTGGGGGGCAGCTATGCATTACTACTGGGGGCAGATTAAGGATTCTATGGGGGCAAGCTATGTATTACTACTGGGGGCAGCTAAGTATTAATACTGGTGCAGCGTGCATTACTACTGGGGGAAAAGCTAAGTATTACTACTGGGTGGATGCTATGCATTATCTACTGGGGGCAGCCTATGCATTACTACTGGCGGCAGATAAGTATCACTACTGGGGGCAGCTATGCATTACTACTTGGGGCAGATATGTATTACTACTGGGGGCAGCTGTGCATTCCTACTGGGGGGCAGCTATGCTATTTACTACTGGGGCAGTAAGTATTACATACTGTGGCAGCTATGCATTGACTACTGGGGGCATCTAAAGTATTACTACTGGAGGCAGATGTGCAATTACTACCTGGGGGAGCTAATTATTACTTACTGGGGCAGATATCATTACTATAGGGGGAAGTTTTGTATTAATACTGTAGGGGCAGCTAGTATTACTATCTGGGGGGAGCTAGTATTACTACTGGGGGCAGCTATGACTTAATACTTCGGGGGGATGGATAGACTAAGTATTACTAGTGGGGGGCAGCTATAATTACTACTGGGGGCAGCTATGTATTACTACTGGGGGCAGCTATGCATTACTAATGGGGGCAGCTAAGTCCACCACCCACCCACACCCCAATAATATCTGGGGGGGCGGCAGATAGGCTTTACTTCTGGGGGCAGCTAAGTATTATACTGGGGGCAGCTGTGCATTCTATACTGGGGGCGCAGCTATGCATTACTACTGGGGCAGCTAAGTATTTACCTACTGCTGGCAGCTATGCTTTACTACTGGGGGGCAAGCTAAGTATTAATACTGGGGACAGCTAAGATTTACTTCACTGGGGGCAAGCTAAGTTTACTAATGCTGGCAGCTTTGCGTTAATACTGGGGGCAGCTAAGTATTAATAATGGTGGGCCAGCTTATGAATTACTATGGGGGGCAGATATGCATTACTAATGGGGGCCAGCTATGCATTTTCTACAGGGGGCCAGATATGTATTACTACTGGGGGCAGCTATGCAATTTTACTTATTGGCGGCAGCCTAAGTATTACGTAATAACCGGGGGGCAGCTACGCTTACTACTGGGGGCGATGAGAATTACTACTGGGGGCAGCTATGCATTACTACTGATGGCAGCTATGCATTTGCTCCTGGGAGGCGATGATGCATTTAATACTGGGGGCAGTAAGTATTAATAATTGCTGGTGCTATGGCATTACTACTGGGGGCAGCTAGTATTACTTCACTGGGGCAGCTAGCATTACTACTGGGGGAAGCTATGTATTAATTACCCTGGGGGCAGCTATGCTTTACTACTGGGGGCAGCTAGGTGTTACTATTGGGGGCAGCTAAGTACTACTAATTGGGGGCAGCTACTGCTTTACTACTGGGGGCCGCTTTGTATTACTACGGGGGGGCAGCTATGCATTACTACTGGGGGCAGCTAAGTATTACTACTGGGGGCAGCTATGCATTACTACTGAGGGCAGCTATGCATTACTACTGGGGGCAGCTAAGTATTACTACTGCTGGCAGCTATGCATTACTACTGGGGGCAGCTAAGTATTACTACTGGGGGCAGCTACGCATTGCTATTGGGGGAAGCTATGTATTACTACTGGGGACAGCTAAGTATTACTACTGGGGGCAGCTAAGTATTACTACTGGGGGCAGCTAAGTAATACTACTGCGGGCAGCTATGCATTACTACTGCGGGCAGCTATGCATTACTACTGTGGGCAGCTATGTATTACTATTGGGGGCAGCTATGTTATTACATATAGGGGCAGCTATGCACTTAACTACTGGGGCGGCAAGCTAAGTTTTACTTACTGGGGCAGCTAAGTATTACTACCTGGGGGAAGCTAAGAAATTAATAATGGTAGGGGGGGGGGGGGGGTGCGTGGCAGCTATGCATTACTACTGGGGGCAGCTATGCATTACTACTGGGGGCAGCTAAGTATTACTACTGGGGGCAGCTAAGTATTACTACTGGGGGCAGCTATGCATTACTACTGGGGGCAGCTAAGTATTACTACTGGGGGCAGCTACGCATTACTACTGGGGGCAGCTGAGTATTACTACTGGTGGCAGCTATGCATTACTACTGAGGGCGATATGCAGCAACTAACATACAAGGGGGCAGCTTTGCATTCATACTGGGGGGGCAGCTAAGTATTATACTAATGCCTGGCAGCTATGCATTACTCTGGGGCCAGCTAAGTTTACTACTGGGGGCAGCTATGATTACTATGGGGAAGCTATGTATTAATATGGGGGCAGCTACTGCTTACTTACTGGGGCTGATAAGTATTACTACTGGGGGCTGGCTAAGTACTTCTACTGGGGGCAGCTATGCATTACTACTGGGGGCAGCTAAGTATTTCTTACTGGGGGCAGCTATGCATTTACTATGGGGGCAGCTAAGTATTAATATGGGGGCAGCTATGATTACATGAGGGCTGCTATGCATTACTACTGGGTGTCAGCTAAGTATTACTTGCTAACTGCTGGCAGCTATGCAGTACATTGGGGGCGCATGAAAGCGATTACTATGGGGGCAGCTACGCATTGCTATTGGGGGAAGCTATGTATTACTACTGGGGACAGCTAAGTATTACTAGTGGGGTCAGCTAGCTTTAAAATCTACTATGGGGGCAGCTAAGTAATTACTAATGCGGGCAGTCTGCATTACTACTAGCGGGCTGCTATGCATTACTTTATGTGGGGCAGCTTTATGTATTACTTTTGGGGGGCAAGGCTAAGTAATTCCTCACTAGGGGCAGATATGCTTTACTACTGGGGGCCGCTTAACGTATTACTACTTCGGGCAGCTAAGTATTACCTACTGGGGGCAGACTAAGAATACTACTGGTGGCGCTTACTGCATTACTAACTGGGCGGCGTTTGCTTTACTAATGGGGGCAGCTATGTATTACTAATGGGGGCAGCTAAGTATTACTACTGGGGGCAGCTATGCATTTATAATGGGGGAAGCCTATGTATACTACTGATGGCAGCTATGATTACTACTGGGGGAAGTAAAGATTTTAATACTGGGGCAGCTAAGAATTACTACTGGGGGCAGCTATGAATTACTACTGGGGGCAGCTAAGTTATTACATACTGGGGGCTGCTAAGTATTAATACTGGGGGCAGCTAAGTATTAATATGGGGGAAAGCTATGCATTTCTAACTGGGGATGCTATGTATTACTATGGCGGACAGCTAAGTATTACTATTGGGGGGGCAGCTATGCATTACTACTGGGGGCAGCTAAGTATTACTACTGGGGGCAGGCTATGTATTAAATACTGGGGACAGTAAGTATTACTACTGGGGGGCAGCTACGACAATCCTTACTAATGGGGGATGCTAAGTTTTACACTGGTGGCAGCTATGCATTACTTACTGGGGGAGCTATGTTCTTACTCTGGGGGCAGCTGAGGTATACTATGGGGGCAGCTCAGGATTAGTACTGGGGGCAGCTATGCATTACTACTGGGGGCAGCCAAGGTATTTACTAGTGGGGGCAGCTATGTAGTACTGCTGGGGGCAGCTAAAGTATTACTACTGGCGGGCAGCTATGCATTAACTTACTGGGGGCAGTTAAGTATTACTATTGGGGCAAGCTATGCATTTACTACTGGGGTGCAGTCTAAGGTATTATTACTGGGGCAGCTATGTTATTACTAACTGGGGGCAGCTATGCATTACTACTGGGGCAAGATAAGTATTTTACTGGGGGCAGCTAAGTATTACTACTGGAGGCAGCTGTGCATTACTACTGGGGGCAGCTAAGTATTACTACTGGGGGAAGCTATGCATTACTAATGGGGGCAGCTATGCATAACGACTGGGGGCAGCTAATTATTAACGATGGGGGCAGCTAAGTATTATACTGGGAGGTCAGCTATGCACACTACTGGGTGCAGCTATGATTACTACTGGGGGGCAGCTATGCAATTACTACTGGGGGCAGCTAATTATTACTACTGAGTGGCAGCTATGCATTACTACTGGGCAGTCAATATGTATTTACTAATGGAGGCAAGTCTATGCATTACTAATGGGGGCAGCGATGCATTACTAATGGGCTGAAGCTTTGTATTTCTTCTGGGGGCAGCTATGCATTAATCTGGGGTCAAGCTAAGTATTTCATATCTGGGGTCAGCTATTATATTCCTAACTGGGGGCAGCTTATGCATTTACTACTTGGGGGGCAGCTAAGTATTTCTAATGGGGCAGCTATAGTATTAGTAATGGGGCAGCTGTGATATTACATACTGGGGGCAGCTAAGTATTACTACTGGGGGCGATTGTTGATTTACTACTGGGGGCAGCTATGCATTACTAACTGGGGCAGCTAAGTATTACGATTGGGGGCAGCTAGCATTATACTACGGGGAGCTAAGTATTAAGGGACTTGGGCGGCTATGCATTACTACTGGGGCAGCTAAGTAGTACTTCTGGGGGCAGCTATGTATCACTACTGGGGGCTGCTTAGTATTACTACTGGGGGCAGTTATTGCATCATCCTAATGGGGCAGCTAAGTATTACTTACTGGGGACGGCTTGCTTACTACTGGCGGACTGCTATGTCATTACTACTGGGGGCAGCTATGAATTACTACTGGGGGCAGCTATGTATTACTAATTGGGGCAGCTATGCATTACTAATGGGGGAAGCTATGCATTTTACTGGAGGGCAGCTAAGTTATTACTATGAGGGGCAGACGTTGCATCACTACCTGGGGCAGCTATGTATTACTACTGGGGCGCAGTATTGCAATTACTTACTGGGGGCAGTAAGTTTCCTACTGGGGGAGCTCCCCCCCACCCATGCTATTACTACTGGGGGCAGGCTTATTAATACTACCTGGGAGGCAGATATGCTTACTACTGGGGGGCAGATAGTAATCACTTTTGGGGGGGCAGCTATGCATCAATGATGGGCGGATGCTATGTATTACTACTGGTGGCAGCTTTGATTTCTACTGGGGCAGCTAAGTATTATTCAATATGGGGGCAGCATAAATGTATTAGTTCTGGGGGCAGCTATGCATTTATCTACTGGGGGCAGGCTAAGATTTTCATACTGGGGACAAGCTATGTATCTAATACTGGGGGCAGCTAAGTATTACTACTTGGGGCAGCTATGCATTACTTAATGGGGGCAGCAAAGTAATTCAATAATGGGGAGGAAGCTATGCATCACTACTGGGGGCAGCTAAGTTATATTACTATGGGGGGCAGCCTATGCAATTTCTACTGGGGGGCAGCTAAGTATATACTGGGGGCCCGCTATGTATTAATACTGGGGCAGCTATGCATTACTACTGGGGGCAGCTAAGTATTACTACTGGGGGCCGCAAAGTATTACTACGGGGGGCAGCTAATGTATTCCTAATGGGGGCAGCTAAAGTATTTCTTTGGGGGGAGCTATGCAATTACTATGGGGGAGCTAAGTATTTACTAATGGGGGCCCGCTAAATGGTTATAACTTTTTTTGAATGGAGGCAGAGCTGCATTACCTTCCGGGGGCAGCTAAGTATTACTACTGGGGGAAGCTAAGTATTACTACTAGGGGCAGCAAGATATTACTTATGGGTGGCAGCTATGCATCCTACTGGGGGCAAGCTTATGCATTACTACTGGTGGCAGCTTATGCATTACTACTGGGGGCAGCGAAGTATTTGTATACTGGGGGCAGCCCTATGCATTATAACTTTGGGCAGCTTTGCATTACTACTGGGGGCAGCTGTGTATTACTACTGGGGCAGCTATGCATTACTACATGGGCGGCACTCGCCGATAAGCATTACTACTGGGCGGTACAGCTAAGTATTACTTACGGGGGCAGCTATGTCAATTATACGGGGGGCAGCTATGTATTACTACGGGGGCAGCTAAGTATTACTACTGGGGGGCAGCTTTGCTTTACTACTGGGGGAACGCTTTGTTTACTAATAGGGGCAGCGAAAGTATTACTCTTGGCGGCAGATATGCATTACTACTGGGGGCAGCTAAGTATTACTACTGGGGGGAAGCTATGTATTACTACTGGGGACAGCTAAGTATTACTACTGGGGGCAGATATGCATTACTACTGGGGCAGCATAAGTTTTTCTACTGCGGGCAGCTAAGTAATTAACTACTGCGGGCAGCAACAGTATTACCATACGTGGGGGCAGCTAAGAATTACTACTGTTGACGGGCTATGCATTACTACTGGGGCCAGCAATCCATTACTACTGGGGGAGCTATGTAATTACTACTGGGGGCGCAGCTGATGACAGTTACGTACTGGGGGCAGCTATGTCATTAATAGCTGGAATGGCAGCCTATACATTACTACTGGGGGAAGCTATGTATTACTACTAGGGGCTGCATATGCATTCATACGGGGGCGTCAGCCTAGTATTTCTACTGGGGTTCAGCTATATATTCCTACTGGGGGCAGCTATGTATTACTACTGGGGGCAGCTATGCACTTAATACTGGGGCAGCTCATGTATTACTACTGGGGGCAGTAAGTATTACTTACTGAGGCAGCTGTGGATTATACATGGGGGCCAGCTAAGTATTAATAACTGGGGCAGCTTGGCATTAAATACTGGGGGCAGCTATGCAGTACTACTGGGGGCAGTAAGTATTACGAATGGGGGCAGTATGACATACTACTGGGTGCAGCTAAGTATTACGACTGGGGGCAGCTATGCATTACTACTGGGGGCAGCTAAGTATTACTACTGGGGGCAGCTATGATTAACTAATGGGGCAGCTAAGTCTTACTAATGGGGGCAGCTAGCATTACTTTACTGGGGGAAGCCTAACCGTTTTACTACTGGGGACAGTCATTTGCTTACTACTGGGGACAGCTATGCATTAATACTGGGGGGCAGCAATATGTAAATACTACTGGGGGCAGTATGTATTACTAATGGGGGAGCATTGCAATTACTACTGGGAGCAGCTAGAATTAATATGGACGGGGCAGATAAGTATTACTATGCGGGGCAGCTTATGCATCCCACTACTGGGGCAGCTTTGTATTACTACTGGGGGGGGGGTCAGCTTTGCTTACTACTGGGGGCTCAGTAAGTATTCTACTGGGGGCAGACTTGTAATTCCTTACTGGGGGCAGCTAATTAATACTTCTGGGGGCAGCTATGCATTACTGGGGGCAGCTAAGTATTACTTACTGAGGCAGCTATGCTTCACTGCTGGGGGCAAGCTATGTATTAATTCTGGGGCAGCTATGCATTTCTACTGGGGGCAGCTAAGAATTACTACTGGGGGCCGCTATGTATTTACTGTCTGGGGGAAGCTATGCCATTACTACTGGGGCAGCTAAGTATTCCTATATGGCGGGCAGCTATGTATTAATACCTGGGGCAGCCTAAGTATTACTATGGGGGCTGCTATGCATTACTATTGGGGCAGCAATAAGTATTACTACTGGGGACGACTATGCATCAATTACTGGGGGCAGCTAAGTATTACTACTGGGGGCAGCTATGCATTTCTACTGGGGGGCAGTAATGTATTAACTATGGGGGCTGATTTGGTTTTTATTAATGGGGGAAAGCTAATGAATATACTACTGGGGGACAGCTAAGTATTACTACTGGGGGGCAGACTTTGTATTCATACTGGGGCAGCTCAAGTATTACTAATGGTGGCAGCTATCGCATACTACTGGGGGCAGCTAAGTATTACTAATGGGTGTCAGCTATGTTAATTAACTACTGGGGGCATGATTAGTATTACTACTGGGGGAGCTAAGTATTATACTGCGAGGGACAGCTTTGGCATTAATACTGGGGGCAGTAATATTACTCTCGGGGCAGTAAGGAATTACTAACATGGTGGCAGCTATGCATCACTACTAGGGGGCAGCTTATGCATTACTATGGTGGCAGCTATGCTTTAACTACTGGGGGCAGCTAAGTCATTAACTACTGCGGGGGACTGATATGCATTACTACTGTGGGCAAGCTATGCATTACTACTGGGAGGCGCTATGTATTAACTTGGGGGCAGCTATGATTACTAATGGGGTGGCTGCTAATTGACATTTACATATGGGGGCAGCTAAAGCATTCAATACTAGGGGCAGCTATGCATTACTACTGGGGGCAGCTATGTATTACTAACTGGGGGAAGCTAAGTATATTACTACTGGGGGCAGCTTTGATTTCTACTGGAGGCAGAATATGTAATTACTTCTAGGGCAGCTAAGTATTTACTACTTGGGGCAGCTATGCATTACTAATCGGGGGTAAGCTAAGTCATTAGCTAATGGGGGTCAGCTATGCAATTACTATGGGGGCAGCTAACCCCCAGTATTACTACTGGGGGCAGCATGTATTATTAATGGCGGGAAGCTATGCTATAATACCTGGGGCGAAAGCTTTTGCCTTACCTACTGGGGGGCAGCTAAGTATAACTAATGGGGGCAGAGATGTATTACTACTGGGGGCCAGCTTTGTATTATACTTGAGGGCTATGCAATACTACTGGGGGCAGCTATGTATTTCTACCTCGGGCAGCTATGCATTACTACTGTGGGCAGCTATGTATTACTACTGGGGGAAGCTAAGTATTACTACTGGGGCAGCTATGCATTACTATTGGGGGCAGCTAAGTTATTACTATGGGGGCAAGCTATGTTTACTACTGGGGGCTGCTAAGTATTACTACTGCGGGGCAGCTAGTATTACTAATGGGGGCTGCTATGCATTTCTAATGGCGGGCACAGCTATGTATTATACTGGGGGCAGATATGTATTACTTACTGGGGGCAGCTATGTATTCGACTAGGGGCTGCTAGGCATACTACTGGGGGCTGATATGCATTACTCCTGGGGGCAAGACTAAGTTTTTACTATTGGGGGCAGCTATGTATTACTAGGGGGCAGCTAAGTTTAAACTGGGGGGAGCTATGCTTTTTACTGGGCAGGGCCCCATTAGGGGGGTACAGCCAGTAACTCCCGTATGGGGGCCCCGGCCCTTTTTGTGAAGGAAGGGGGGGCCCTCGCCGCCGGGAGGGAACGCCCCCTTTTTCTTCACACAGCAAAGGTAGAGAGGAAAAGGCAAAACAGCCTGGTTTTCCCCACCATGTCCGCTTTTTTACATCAAATTTTTGGAGGGGGGGGTTTGAGTGGGGGGGGCCCCAAAAACCCTGTTATGGGCCCGGCCCCGCCTCCGGTTTTCCCCCAGTTGGGGCGCCCCTCAGTTCTTTTACATTGGGTACCCTAGGGGAGTTTCACTGTAACCCTTTCTTAGTCCCCCTCCTTTGTTTCTGTGCAGGAGCAGCCGGGCGCCTCCGCTCTTGTCCGCGCCGGATCCCCGAGATCCGCCCCCAGGGGGGGGAAACCCCACTAATTTAAAAATTTTCCCCTCCCGTTTCCCTCGGGAGGGGTGTCCTACATTGGGCGGAGTCTCGGTGGATGCAGCGCCCGGGCAGAGGGGAGGAGGCGGGCCCCCCGGCCCGCTTTCCCGGGCACAGCACCCGGGGGAAAGGGGACTAAGTAAGTTACAGTGAAACTGCCCCAGGCAAACCCGTACAGCTACCCGAGCGGCGCAAAAGAGTAAAATATCAGTGGGAAACTGCCTAGGGTATGAAAAGCTACTGGGGGCGCGCAGCTTTAGGAACCCCCGGGGCCGGGGCCCCCGGGGGGGCCCCCCACATGTTGCGGGCCCCCCACCAAAACCCCCCCCCCTCCTACCGTGTGGGGCCCCCCGGCAAAGCCCCCTTTCTGCTAGCAAATGTGGGGGCCCCCGGGCAAAGTCCCGCTTGGGTTTGCACTGTGGGGGCCCCCGGCAAAGCTCCCCCTTGTTGGGCACTGTGGGGCCCCTGGGAAAGCTTTCCCCCCCCCTCCAGCATGGGGGCCCCCTGGAAAAGGCCCCCCCCCTCCAGCCATGTTTGGGGGCCCCTTTAGGCGGCGAGGAGGGCCCTTGAGCGGTGGGGCCGGGCCCCGGGCTGGAGGGGATTGACAAGGCCCCACATGATTGGAAAGAGAAGGGCTTTGAAAAGGGGGGCCCCCGGCTGGAAAAGGGGGGACTCCACTCATCCCCAGGGGCCCAGCATCACATTTTTAAAAAAAGGTTTCATGCAAAGCTTTAAAGAGAGCCCACGCCCTTTTTGGCTTTTTTTTCGCCAATAAATTCACATTTGACAGAGGGGGGGGGGGGGCTTTTAAGGGGAAAAACCACATGGTTTGGGGGGGGGGCTTAAGCAGGGGCCACATGGGGGTGGTGGGGGCCCCCTAAGTTTACCCCAAACCCACCTACCTTTGGGTAAACACCAATGGGGGTTGGCCCCCTACCTTACCTAGGGGAAATGGCCTTTTTAAAAAAATAATTAAAGGGGGGGGGGGGTTTTTTAAACCCCAACCCACCAGGGGACAAGGGGGGAAAATTTTATTTTTGGGCAAAAGGGTGGGGATTTGTACATGGGGGGAAAACAAAAAGGGGGGAGGATAAAAGAAAGTGGAAAGGGGTCTCAGGGGGTTTTGTTGTGAAATTCTTTCAGGGACGGGGTGGTTTTCCCGGAAAAATCCCCATGGGGCCCGGGGCCGGGGTGGGAAAAAAGGGGGGAAAGTGAAAAAACGTCACCCTTTATTAAATAAAAAATGGAACTGTAATGTTTTGGCACTTGTTTCTACCATTTTTTTAAAGAAAAATGTTAGGTGTAAGACTTTCTTTTTTATCCTTTAAAAACCCAAAAAAGTCCCTAGCAACCAATCAGAGGCCCCCTCTTTATGTGCTCTGAAAAATTTTTAAAGGGGAACTTGAATTTTTGGGTTTCAAAAGGGGGTCTGATTGGTTGGGTATGGGCCCGATTGGGTTTTCTAGGGGCAACCAAAGGGAAAATTTTAAAAACCTAGACAGTTTTATACATGTCCCCCTATTTTGGTCATTGGGAAAGGTGGTAATTTGTTGTTTTTGTAATGGATTTAATTTAGTAACCTTTTTCCCTGGGGATTTTTCTGCATCCTTGGGGGTATTGGTGAGGGGGTGGTGTATTAATTGGTCCAAAGTTTTTTGTTGGGTTTTTGATAAAATCGGGTTTTTGTATGTTGGGTTTTGGCGAATTCATTTTAGGATAACAGTAAAAAATGTAGTGATAGTTGGGGGTATTATTTGGCTTTTTTATATTTTTTGGTTATTGGTCTGGCTTTTTCTGGTTTTTTTACAATTTCTTAAATTAAATTTTCCCTATATGTAGTGATATTGGTGGCGGGGATTATTCGGGCTTTGTTATTGTTGGGGGGTTTTATTGGACTGGGGGATACGGGTTTTGGGGCATAAAATAGGGGTGACTTTTGGTTTAAACATTTCAGTGTTTTTTTGCTGACCCTTGTATACTAATTTTTACGGGAATATAGATAAACTATATGTTGTAGAATTTTAGCAAGAATTAAATCAAAGAAATTGGGGCAATTGCATTTTTTTTGGGTGAGTTGTACATGGTTGGGGTGGTGTTAGTGGCGGAGCGAGGGGTTGAAAGGGGGGGGGGTTGATGGGGGGGAGGGGTTTATCGGGGGGCCCAGGTCTTTAGCTTTTGGGGGGGCCCCCGAAATTTCCCTGGGACCCCGCTCTGGGGGAGCTAAATTTATACTGGGGGGCTAATATTTCTATGGTGGGAGCTATGCTTACTATTGGGGGCATAAGTATTATATGGGGGCAGCTTAAAATATTCACTGGGGCAGATGCATTTCTTTTGGGGGGAGCTATGTATTACAATGGGGGACTAGTATTACTACTGGGGCGCTTGTATTACACTGGGGGGAGCTTGTATTATACTGGGGGGAGCTAAGGGATTACTAGGGGGCACTAAGTATTTTACTGGGGGCAGCTATGAAAACTACTGGGGCAGCAGCATTGCTAATGGGGGAGCTATTTTGTACTGGGGGCAATGATTGCTTGGGGGGCTATGTTTGCTACTGGGGGGAGCTATGTATTGTATGGGGGCAGCTATCATCACTACTGGGGGCAGTATGCTACTATCACTCTGGGGGGAGATTTTCACCTTTCCTATGGGGGCAGCTATGCTCAAATCATCTGGGGGGAGCTATGCATCACTATCCCATGGGGGAGTATTATCACTATCACTACTGGGGGCAGCTTGTATCATATCATACGGGGGGAAGCAAAGTTATATCACTAAGGGGCAGTTTATCACTATCATACGGGGCAGCTTCTATGATCCTTCACTACTGGGGCAGCTAATGTATCACTATCACTATGGGGCAGTGCTATGTTCACTATCATACTGGGGGACTAGCTATGTATCATATCACTACTGGGGGCGGTATGTATCACATCACACTTTTGGGGGGTATATTTATTATTACAGGGGATATATCTCTATAATGAAGAGCTGATTACATAGTATTTATATCAGTATAATGCTGAAACCCAAGAGCTGAAAATAATGCGCTGGTTTTTCAGCTCTTGGTCAGATTATTTTTATAAAAGTGACCCCCAGAGTGACAATCAGTTCCCAGTTATAAAATACGGGTTACCCCATACGATCCCCCTAAATGACACAGTATACACTTTTTTTGGGTTTTTTTTTTTGTGTGATTTAAACATCCAACCCCTCCATAAACCCGCCCCTAATAACCACACCCCCAAAATAACCCCCCCCCCCCCCCCGGGGCGTGGAAAAATTGTCTTTGCATCAAACCGGTCCCTGGTAGAAAAAAGGTTGGGGACCGCTGGTTAGAAAACCCTTATCAGAAAGAGTGGCAATTATATATGGAGATTAAATCTTGGTAAATGATTAAATTTAAAGATATAAGAGAGGGACAGTAGGGACAGTCATTTAAAGTTGGGCCGACCCTTTCGGGACGCTTCCCTGACTGATTGACTGAAAATAAAAGTTATACCCTGCATAGTAAAATTAATGCACCTAAAAAGGCGCGTTGTGCAAATCTCAGCACATAGCATATCATTGGTAGTCTATGTAGGTGCATTGCATTATGGAGGTGCACAGCATATAATTTTTAGGCGCATTACAATGTGTCGTACCCGACATATAATGCACCTAGTTTTGGTGTATGACAGTTCATTTACATCAAGAATATGGTGTCAAAAGTGGTTTTGACACAAAGTAGACCAAAAAACTGGCATTGGCATGTTGGGAAATGTCACCCTAAATTTCTTGTTTTTTTTATTTTTTTTTTTAAATGAACTAAACGAGACCATCTCTTAACTTTAGAATGCACATGCCCAACTGTTCAATGTTTTAATAATTTTTGTACGAATTGCTGATATCTAACAAGAAGCCTGAGGGCAACATTCACAACAGGTGTTTGATCCCTAAATTGCCTAATAAATTTATGGGATCAATATGGGATCAATTTGAATTGGGATTAAAACAGTCCTCTTCATCATGCTGTTCACATTTTCACTTCATGAGACCAAGACCACACCTTATATTTGATCAACAATACCTCCCCATTGCGAGGCTTCAAGCAGGATGCCCTCAGATGGATGTGGCCATTAATAATAATAATAATAATAATAATAATAATAAGAATCTTTATTTATATAGCACCAACATATTCACAGCACTTTAAAATTTTGAGGGTATAAGTACAGACAGGGAGGGAAAAAACATTAACAATAAAAAGCTATTTACAGATCAGACACGAGGTATGAGGGCCCTGCTCCCAAGAGCTTACAATCTATTCGCTTAGACTGTCACAGAGTGTCATCAGCAGGTTGCAGCAGAGATGCTAAGAAACTAAAAGAGTCATATAAAGGCATAGAAGTGGATGTCCTTTGGCTACATCACACATTGATGTCCGCTTCATTGTAAACAATGCCCTACAGAACCAGATGATGAATGCCACACAACTCCAGACACATTTAAGGGATATAAAAAGCACCCAAGTGTCATGACAGACCATTCGTAACTGTTTACATCAGCGTGGTTGCATGCTAGACGACTGGCAAGGGTACCTGACTGGTATCTGACCTGGCTGATGCATAGCACTGTCCTTGCCATCTCCAGCTTTGTTGGTGGCCATCATTTCTTCTCAGTGTGAATCAACTTTAATCACTAGAACAAACTATGGACCACTGGTCCCTTGTCCAGTGTAGATACCCACTGGCCCATGCATGATAATACCTGTGCCTGGTGGAAGGGATAGGTACCATTGCTGAAGTAAATGGTTATGAATGGTCTGATGTGACATTTGGGTGCCTCTCACCTCCCTTAAACGTGCTTGTAGTTGTGCAGCATTCATCATCCGATTCCTCAGAGCACTATTTAAAATGAAGCGGTCATCAGTGTGTGATGTAGCCAAAGGATGTCCACTTCTTTGCCTTTATGTGACTCTCTGTTTCTCTGTTGCAACCGGCTGATGACAGTCTAAGCTCAGTGGTATTTCTATCTGAGAGTATCTTGCTTGAAGCCTAACAATGGCGAGGTACTGTTGATCCGTTGTAATGTGTTGTCTTGGTCTCATGATGTCAAAATGTGAACAGCATGATGAGGAAGACTGTTTAAATCCCAATTCAAATTGATCCCCTAAGTTTATTGGGTGATTCATAGATCAAACACCAGTTCAGCAAAAAGTACTAACACTAAACATGTGCATTTTAATCCCTTAACGACCTTGGGCATATGAGTACGTCCCAGGGCCGCTAAGGGGCTTTGCAGGGGGATCGCTCCGCGACCCCCCCCCTCCCCCCCCCACAGCCGCCGATCCGCTGCGCCGATCCGATCACCGGGCATTGTGGTGGGGAGCCTTGGGAAGGCTCCCGTCACTTACCCTGGCCGGTTTGCCCCACTTCCGTCCGCAGACAGGAAGTGGGGAAACCGCCATCTTTGTACACCCTAATGCATTGCCCACGCAAATCATTAGGTTGTATTAACAATCGTGCCACCTAGTGGTCAAGTACCACAGGTGGCCTCAATGTTACAGTAAAAAAAAAAATAATAAAGTTTTAAAGTACAAAAAAAAAAGTATTAAAAGTTCAATAACCCCCCTTTCCCCATTTTACAAATAAAATCATTAAAATAATAAAAAAGTTACACATATTTGGTATCACCACGTCAGAAAAAGTCCGATCTATAAAAATATAACATCATTTATCCCGTACGCTGAACACCGTAGAAGAAAAAAAATTCCAAACGGCAAAATTGCGTTTTTCGGTCATTTTACGTCAATTAAAAAATGGAATAAAAATGATCGCATGCATTCCAAACTGCTAGCGATAAAAAGTACACTTCAGCCAGCAAAAAAATGCCCCCTCACTGACGTCCGTAGGTGTTAGTAAAAAAAAGTTATTGGTCGCACAAAATGGCGCCGTGGCGCAAATTTCAAAAATAGAAAATGTTTGGAATTTTTTTACGGTACGAAAACATAACGAAAACCCTACATGTTTGGTATTGCCGGATGCGTAACAACCTGAAGAATACAGATAACACATTATATTTACCGACGATTCAACGCCGTAAAAGCAAAACCCCCGCAAACATGGCGAAAATAATTTTTTTTTCACAATTTGTCCCACTTGGAATTTTTTTGCGGTTTCCCAGTATATTCTATAGTATAGTGAATAACACCATTAGAAAGTACATCTTGTCCCGCAAAATAAAAGCCCTCATGTGTCTATATAGGTGGAAAAATAAAGAAGTTATGGCTTTCAGAAGGCGAGGAGGGAAAAACGAACGTGTCACCCAAAAAAAATGCCGGGTCCTTAAGGGGTTAAAGTTAAGAGATGGTCTCATTTACTTCATTTAAAAAAAAGTTTCAAAATAATTTATGTTCATCCTGAAATTTCAACTACAAGCCAAATATCGCAATTTTTTTTTAAGTAGTGTGTTATGTACGCCTACAATATATTAGTAATAATACTGAATGTGGTTTCAATTTATGATGGAAAATTTGAGGCACCACTGTATACACTTTAGAAAAAAAGTCCAGATTTACAGCTACACTATCCACTTGCTGATGGATTTTGTAGAAGTGTTGCTGAAGTGTATGACAGTTGGTGCTTTTAATGACCAATAAAATAGAAAATGCTCTTGACTTTGAGTCAGTCTCATAAAAGGAATACAATAACTGAGAAGAATTAAACTTCATTTTAGTCATAGGCT
Organism: Phyllomedusa bahiana; assembly: GCA_025379985.1. Lineage (NCBI taxonomy): Eukaryota > Metazoa > Chordata > Amphibia > Anura > Hylidae > Phyllomedusa > Phyllomedusa bahiana. The sequence goes on from JAODAL010011498.1 coordinate 25,120, forward strand.
TGTATGAGTTGTAGTAGTTCTGTATTTCTTGTTCAGTAATAAATTGCATTTCCATAAAGACTTTCTCAGTTACAGCTTTGTGAAAGCCAAGATAAGAGAAAACATGCATTGAATGCCTATTATCTTTTAGCAAACATCTTTTAGGGCATTGGTACTCTTTGTCGATGGGAGCACCGAATACAATACAAATCAAATACATTACGAGTGACTAATTAAATGTTAAGCCTATGGGATAAATACACAAATAAATAATTTAAAAAAAACTAAACGGTAAGCATTATCAATATAAAACAAGATGTTCTTTATAGCTGTGTCCATAGCATTGCCTGTGACACACATTTCAGTGGGTTTCAATATATGCATATAGAATTTAGAGATTCAGTTCTATTTACCCACAAATACAATAGTAAATTAAAACAGTGCAGCTACTGATAAATCACTGTTAACATGCTGCAGTCAGCATGATAATACAGTTAATGGGCCTCATTTATGAAAACTGTCTAGCAGTAAGACTGTCTATGTTGCCCTTACAGCTCAGCTTTCAGTTTTCCAGAGCAGTATAATAAATTAAACCTGAGCTCTGATTGGTTGCTATGGTCAACAAAGACAGTTTTACAGTAAGACAGTATTCTTAAACAAGGCCCAATGTGCTTGCTGTTAGTGTCATCCTCTGAAAAGTATAAAGGCCTGGAAAGGCACACAGAGAGGTAAGATTTAGAGTAGGTCCCCTTCTGAACTGAGGTCACTTTGCCCTTGATGGATGGACCCTCTCAGTTTTGATCAAACATGTGTGCTCAGAGCCTCAAATTTTCTTATATATGAAAGGTAGCAATAATGCACTATAAAATAATTTATATATTCAGAGTTTATCTATCTTGGCGTCAGCAGAGATTCTGGTTCATTTCTGTGTGTTCGCTAAACAATGCATTTGCAAGATTCTATAAAGATATATTTTCATAAAAAAAATCTATATATTATTCTCAAATACATACAGATAGCTGTAAAACAATGTTCTATGTATGATACCTTTGAAGGATAGCTATATAGTTACCAAAATAATACCAATATACAAGGAACATATATTATCACTTAACCTCTGACTTTCTGGGGCCCCTGGGTAACTGCCTGGTGTACCCAATGGATAAGGCAGTCTTGCTTGATGTCCCATGTAAATTTACCAAGATCTCTTTGGAAGTTCTTGTTCTCACACACCCAATATAAACAAGGGAGGGAAAAAAAATTTAAATTAAAAGGTTTATAAGAAAAACAATGCAGATGGGACATCTTCATTAATTTCTCAACAAAGATGCATCATTGTAAGCTTTAGTGAGCCTGCTTCAAAATGTTGTACTTCAGTCACAATAGTATGCAAACTTGCAACAAGTTTGGGAATAGGGTGCATGCATGGTAAATTGTGTGCCTCTAGTACTAGTACTTGTGTTGAACTATTGGAACAAACTCCATTTCCTTCATAAATATCCAAGAGTGTAGTTGCAAGTGGAGAGTATTTAGGTTATTCAAATTGAAAAGGGGTTTTAAAAGACTAATTGCCTATTACGACACCCCACCAATCAGCTGAATGAAGAGCATATCACCAGACATATGTTTGTGACAAGTGTCAGACTGGGGTGCCTTAGGCCCACCAGAGAAGTTGATTTTAAGGGTCCACTTTGCCTCGCTGTCTCCGCCACCTGTATGGTGTTCCACCTGTTCTCACTTCAATTTATACAGACTGGTGTGATGAAATCATCATACTAGCCTGTAATCAAGATGGGGAGCGGGGGCTTCTAAGTCTCCCTCAAATAATTGAGCACAAAACCAGGTATTAAACAAACCAGGCGTAAGAAATATAACGCCCCGCCTCCCTGGATTATACCTTATTCAGTCACTATGTGTTCATGGTGTTGTGGTATTATTTAGTCACTATATGGTGGTGATATGTGGTCATGGTGTGGAGGTATTATTCAGTCACTTTGTGCTGATGATATGTGGTCATGGTGTGGAGGCATTCGGTCACTACATTGTAGTGATATGTGGTCATGTTGTGGTGGTTTTACTCAGTCACTATATAGTGGTGATATGTAATTATGTTGTGATGGTATTATTCAGTCAGCATGTAATGGTAATATGTGATCATGGTGTGGCGGTATATGGTCTCAGTGGAATTTTTTGTAACAGCCTTGGGATTCTGATTTTGTTTTGTCACAATGGTAATCTGGGAATGAAGACCATCACTTTAGTGGTTTTTAAGCTCTACATTGTGTTGTATACTAGATCTATCATCTATCTATCTTCTATCTATCTATCTATCTAACTAATATAGAAAAGTCCACGGACTCCCTCAAAGAATTGAAGCCAAAGCAGAGAATTTATTCCTCCCTGCTTAAGAATGCGACATTTCAGCTCCCTCACAGAGCCTTTGTCAAGCTTTGTTGCTGCTGGCACCCATTTTTTCATACCATCTATGGTCTCTGAAAGGTGGACTTTATCCAAGATGTGCTGCTTTTTTTCCTTCTTTATATATAAATATATATATTCACATCTGGTATTATTCAGTCACTATGTAGTGGTGATGTGTGGTTATATTGTGGTAGTATTAATCAGTCACTATGTGGTGGTATTTTCCAGTCAGTATGTTGTCGTTAGATATTGGTCAGGTGAGGTGGTATTATTCAACATTTACGATTTTTCCATAGGCAAACTAACTCTATCAGTTTTCTCTATTTATAAAACATCACTAAAACTTTACATTTAATATGTAATAACTCCTTAATAAGTTCGCTCACTTCGCCGAATTTTCCCGACAAAAAACAACTTCGTTCCGAATAACTTCGGACGAATCACATTAAAAAACAGCTTATTCTCAGCTGCACAGAGCTGCAAGTGGGGCAGTAGAACGTTGTGCAAACTTAAATATGCAAAGGAGCTTGGGATTGTCTTCATACAAGATGTGTTTTTAATAATGACACGCACATGGACGCCGCCGCACTTAGAATCGCTTACTATACAATCCCTGGGCACTTAAGAGGGCAAACTGCACTAAAAAACCTGAAGGGAAATGTACCTGGATAAGTCAGGCACTACAGCTGGAAAAAAAACAAGCTGAGGGCTCAGGTGGCAAACATCAGTGACAGAGTATGGAGGTGACGGCCAAGCAGCCACAACACATGAGGTCAGAGAGTGGCACAATGACATCCTGGAGGTGACAATAACCGGAGTAAGCCACGAGTGGCATAATGACCTGTTAGGTCACTGCAGCAGCACAGCAGCAGCATAGGTCAGACATTGCACACATGACAGCGTGTGTAGGTCACGGCAGCAGCAAATGAGGACAACAGTGGCACAATGACATTCAGGAGTGCCAAAACATTAGTAGGCCACCGAGTGGCACAATGACAGAGTGTGAGTGACCATGGCAAGCAGCAATGAGGTCAGACTGAGGCACAATTCCACAGTGTGGTAGAGTCCGCGGCAGCAGCACAGCAGCACAGAGGTCAGACATAGCACAATTACACAAGTGTGTAGGTCACAGCAGCAGCCACAGCAGCCACATGAGGTCAGACCAGTGGCACAATGACACAGTGGTAGGTGCACGCAACACAGCACCAGAGTCAGACAGTGTCCACCAATGACATTCAGGAGGTGGCAAAACAGTAGTATTCCACAGAGTGTCACAATACAAAAAGAGTGGAGTACTGCGCAGCAGCATGAGGTCAGACAGTGGCAACAATTACTTCTGAAGGGCAAGAACTGGGTAGACTCAAGTGGCACAATGAACAGAGTGGAAGTGACGGTGGCAGCAGCATGAGTCAGACAGTGGGCACAATACATTCTGGGAGGTGCAAAACATAGATAGGCCACAGAGTGAACACTGACAGAGTGGAGGTGCACGGCAAGCAGCAGCAGGAGGCTCAAGACATGGCACAATGAACAGTGTAGATCACGCAGCAGCCAACAGCAGCAGCATAATGTCAGGACCAGTGCACAATGACACAGTGTGTAGATCCAACGCTGCATCCACAAGCAGCAGCATGAGGTCAGACCGTTGCAACAAATGAAAATTCTGGAAGTGCTAAACAGTAGTAGGGCCACAGAGTGCACAATGCCATAGAGTGGAGGTGATGGCGGCAGGAGCAACAGCATGAGCCAGAGATGGCCACAATGACACAGTGTGGATGTCCTGGCACCAGCAACAACAGCAGCATGAGGTAAGACAGTGGCCAATGACACAGAGTGTAGGTCACGGCAAGCAACAGCATGATGTCAGACAGTGGCCACAAATGACATTCTGGAGGTGGCAAACATAGTAGGCCACAGATGGACAATTACAGAGTGGAGGTGATGGCGGCAGGCAGCAGCATGAGGTCAGACAGTGCACAAAGACCACAGGTGTAGATCACGGCAGCAGCCACACAGCAGCATGCGGTCAGTACAGTGGCACAATGACACAGTGTGTAAGATAATGCAAGCAGCCACAGCAGCAGCATTATGTCAGCACAGTTGCACAAATGACATAGCTGGAGGTGGCAAACCAGTAGTAGGCCCACAGAGTGGCACAATGACACAGAGTGGAGGTGACGCGGCAGACAAACATCATGAGGTTCAGAGAGTGGCACAAATGTCATAGTGTTGGATGTCATGGCACCAGCAACAAAACAGCAGCATGAGGTAAACAGGCACAATGACAAGTGTGGATGATGGCAATACCAATTCCTGTAAAGATGGTTGGCAGAAAATGAGAAACTGTCAGCAGATGGTGTGACATCAGGCGGGTGGCGGCATCAGAATAGGGGCTGAGGCAGTTAGTTTTGAACCCAGCTCATATTCTCACAGTTTGGTGAGCGCATGGCTGATTAGTCTGACCATAAGCATTGGAGTGGGGAAATCCTGGCCGAATTCCACGGCCTGATTCATCTTGACAAAGGTCAGTCGTTCCACATTTTCCATGGACAACGGTTCAACCTTGGGTAACGATGCCCATGCCGCACGAACACCGCATTCTGATGCCACACTACTGCCGGCCAGGACAGCTTTCTCCACTGCAAACTCGCAAGCTCGGCCACCACATCCAGTTTGCCTGCCCAGTAGTCAGCTATCTTCTAACTGGGTGTCAGAGTGCGCCCACTAGGCTCACCACCGGTTGGTTCAAGTTCCTGCTCAGGTCTGCTGCTACTGGCGACTGCCCACCTCACAGGCGGGTAAGAAGGTGCAGCACATCAGTGACTCCAGACTTAGGTTGCTGCTGATGGAGCTGGTACTGCTCCTACCCCCTCCACCTTCCCCCAGCAGCCGCGGCAGTAAGTACGTGAGCGCTGAAGAACCCCCCGTCAAGACCTTCAGAGGAGGGAAAGATGCCGCACATAGCAGCGCAACTGACCTATACGGAGGATATCACCTATAGTCAATTTGAGTTTTTCCTCCCTCTCAATAGACTGGGAAAAAGGCTCACATTTTGGACCGGTAGCGAGGACCAAAGGGTGGAGCCAGAATTCATTCCTCTGCCGATGCGACTATTTGTGCCACTACCAGGCAAATCACATGCTGCGGCCCATCTCACAAGTGACTTCCACTAGGGGCTCCGCCTCCATCAACCATTTGTAACTGCCACGTGCTGCGGGTCCATCTGCCTCGTCTTCCTCATCTCCATCTATCTCCTCCATTGCTCCTGCTTCCTTCCCGCTCATCCTTTGTCACCGGGTAAAAATCCACTCATTTCACCAGACAATGCTTCTGCTACCAATGTCCTCCTCCTCCTCCTCCTCCATTTCAGTCCCCACGCCGCCGCGCTGTAGTCCCGCTAACGTCCCAGTCCCCCTGCCCAGACAGATTTTCAGCAATCTTTTCCAGACATGAAGCATTCGAATGACGTTATTCAACCCAACGTCCTGGCGACTGACAATTTACGTGGCCTACCTCGACATGGCCTCAACAAACGGCAGTGTCCCGCATGACTGCCCACTGCTTACATCAAAGTTACACAGGGAGTACTCAAGTCCGCCTGGATCAACAAAAATCGTATAATGGCCTTTCTCTGTTCCTAACATTCGGTCCCAACATGTGCCAGCTGAATTCCAACGGTGGAAACACGCATATCAGAGAGTGTAGGGGAGGCCGTTCTTGCTGCTGCAACACAAGGAGGGGTGGTTTCTGGTTTGTAAAAGGATGAATCTTGCACAGTTTCCTGGCCCATTTTCATAATCTTCAGAAAGATCGGTGGAAGACTTCAGGAACCTTTTCACACCAGATTGAACACGTGCGCCATGCATGCGCAGACCATCCCTCCTCATGCAGCGCGACACCCAGTACCTCCCATTTTGTCCGTCACCTATGGTTCCGATTGAAGTTGGCGCGGAAAAGCACACATTCGAATTCTAGCTGCATGACGCGGAGCAGTTCCTCCCCTGTTGACTTCATTCGCCGGCAACCAGGGTGTGAGAAATGCATGACAACCGCTGTGCTCAAGCACATGTGGTAAGATGGAGCATACTTGTGGAGTCTGAATGGTGTGGTGCTGGAGGAGAAGGAGGCTGGACATTGCGCAGGAGCCGCAGTTTTGACAACGTGGGCGGAGAAATCGGCGTCTCCTGGTGTCCAGTTGTTGGTGAGCCTTGCCGAAGCACATTCACCAGTGGGCCGTAAAAGCATGTACTGGCCCCCTGACCTTAGTTTACAGCTCCATACGTCCTCGCTGGCCATGCACCAGGAACAAACCGATAAGCTTAAAGGACGGGCCCACCTTCTGTTCTACATATTTATGAAGTGTGGTACTGCCTTTTTGGAAAAAAGAAAATTACGGTTTGGGAAACTCTCCATCTCGGTCGGCACAAGCCATTAGTTTTCCTGAACGGTGCAGAGTCCACCATTTGGGAAAAGGAGGGACTGCGCACCAACAATTTGGACAGGAGTACGGTCAGCTTCTGCCCCTTTTGGAGGGTTTTTGACGTATACTGTTTGTCTCTTTGCAATCGCCTCGCTGAACGATGCTTGCCCCCATGAGGAGCAGGAGCATCTGGACCGGGAGATGATGTTCAAAGAGAAACAGCTCCCTTCTGCAGAGGTGGTGGAGCCTTGACTGGCTGCAATGGCATGCCATGCCACTGGGCCGCTGCTGATGCTGTTGCTGCGGCGGCAGGATGGACCACCACATCTGAGCCACTTTCTCCCCGGCCCCAATGTGGGCGCTGCAGTGTTGATGCAGGACCGTTGGTGCCAACGTTAGTCCCTGGCCACTGCTTCACTTTTACCACAGATTCTATATATACCCATATTCGGATCCTCCGGTGTCTTAGCAAAGAACTGCCACACTGCCGAGTAGCTGATTTTGCCGGCAAAGCTCCGCACTGAGTGACTACTGCCGCCGCTACCTCACTGAGCCCCTGTGCCGCTACCTTCTGGGCCAGCGAAGCGGGTTTTTTTACCCCGTGGGCCCTTGGCTCCCGACCTCACACTTCTGCTACCCTGCTGACTCACGGCCACAAACCCACTTGCGGGTGCGCCGCTGCCTGACGCGCAAGCTGATGCCCTGACGATGATGAAGCCCTTGCTTCACCCGGCTCCCAAGTGCGGTTGGCTACATCATCATCAATTTGTGTTTCATCGTCACTGCTGTCCTCATCACTGGTCTTGGTATGCAGAGACTGACCCCTCACAACATGACTTCCCATGCCACTCTCCACATCTATACTTTGCCGCCTAAATGCAAGAAGCAGGGGATATTGGCCCCATTTCTTCGCTTCCAAGTAGCTGCTGACTGCCCTCCTCAAATTGTTCATCCTCGCTATTTAGTGGCGCTGAGCCCAGACCACATAGTAGATCTCTGTCTGAGGGAACCGGATGCAACAGCGGTGGGTTGAGTACAGGTGAGGGCCGCTGACCCGCTCCCGGGCCATGCCAACTAAGGGTTGTGTCTGACGTTCCCACCGACTCTTGGTTGGGGATGTCAGATGTCATCTGGGAGGAAGTGGATGACCTAGTCAACCAATCAAGAACCCTTGGGTTGCTAGTCAGCACACGGCCGCTAGATGACAGCGGCAGTTGTGCCTCACCGAGTGACCCCTGCTGCAACGTCCCCTTGCTGTGTTGCGACCGGGGGGCCTGGAATGTTTGTGCCTCTGCCACTCGCAGGTGACGAGCCTGCCACCTCTCTGTCTGACATACGGTTTGTTCTAAAATGTACAGACACTTTTTGATGAAGATATCTGTATATGATAAATACACACCCTGTATTTGACTCCAAATGAACCCACTAAGAAGCTTGGGTAACCCTTGGATATAAATTGCGCTCCACAAATGGGCAGGAAAAATTACTTGATGTGCCGTTTAAAAACACTGTGTTTTTACTGAATATAAAAGCACAAACAGGCTTAATTAACCTTCGGATATAAATTTTATGCTACAGAATTCTTCTGTGGCGGTTGAAAAACAGTTTCTTTTACTGAGTACAACTGCAAACAACGCTTAACCCCTGGATGTAAATTGCGCAAAAGAATGAGCTACCAAAAATTTCGAGCTTTGTAGCGTGTTACAATGGCATGTTTCTACGCTACACAACAAGAGAAAAAATTGTAATTAACCTTCGCTTGTAAATTAGGCTGCAGAAAAATTATTATTTGCGGTGAAAGACGGTTTATTTTAGTCACCACAGCAGAAAAAAAACGCTTAAATAACCCTGGATGTAAATTTTTGCCAAAAAAAATTTAACAACCACAAATCAGCTTTGTAGCGTGTTACAATGGCGTGTTTTTTTTGTACACAACAAAAGAAAAAATTGTAATTAAACCTCGCTTGTGAAATTTGGTGCAGGAAAAAAACTATTTTTTTTGGGGGGAAGACGGTTTATTTTTTGTCACCACAGCAGATAAACAAAGCTTAATTACCCCTGGATGTAAATTGCGCAAAAAATTGAGCACCCCAAACTACTAGCTTTGTAGCGTGTTACAATGGTGTGTTTTTTTACGCTACACAACAAGAGAAAAAATTGTAATTAACTCGCTTGTGAATTTTGCTACAGGAAAAAATTTTTTTTTTTGGCGGTGAAAAAGACGGTTTCTTGGAGTCACAACAGCAGAAAACAAGCTTAATTAACCCCTGGATGTAAATTTCGCAAAAGAATTGAGCAGCCAAAAATGAAGTGGGATTTGTATTGTAAAAACGCTGTTTCTTTAAATGAATACAACAGGAACTGGCTTAATTCCCCCTTGGATATTCAATGTGCTGTGAGCAGATAGCATTAAAATGTATATGCAGCTGTAGTGGACGCACACTGGACTTCAGATCCAATACCCAAAAAAATCAGAAATAGAACATTAAGAGAAGCAGTCTCTGAGACAAGCTGAGACACCCCACAAAAATCGCTGTATAAAAAATCAGTTCTTCAGTAAGAGCTATTACAAGCAGCCACGGCAGCACCTTCCCTAGTCAGGGCAGTGAGAGGAGTGTGAGCTCCCAGCGTCGCGCCCGGACTTATATAGTGTGGTGACGTCACAGAATCCCGCCGGTCTCTGATTGGCTTCATCTCTGCACATGTAATGCAGGTTATGCCCTTCTTCCTCCCAGAGTGCTTTGCCCCATGTAACGCCATGTGCTCGCAGCCATTTTATCAATCAAAAGCACACTTCGTTCACCCGAAGTACCCAAAGTTCGACTTCGTTTCGAACCGAAGTTTTCCAGAAATTCTAAACGAATTCCACTTCGTTAGAATCAATTCGCCCATCTCTACTCTTAACCGCTATACACACTATTTAAAAACCTGATTTCTAACCTCGTCATTTAACCCTTTTTGCTTCTAAAAGAAGGAATAACTCCTTTTCTATTATCAAATCTGGTGGAGTACCACCTGATAACAGGAGAGCCTTATATCTATAGCAAAGTACTAACTCCAGTAAGGGATCCCAAGATTATGTGGTATTATGAAGATTATGTGGTATTATTCAGTCACTATTTGCCGGTGATATGTGCTCAAGGTGTTGCAGTATTCGGTCATAATATTGTGGTGATATGCGGTCATGTTGTGGTGGTATAACTCAGTCACTATATAGTAGTAATATATGTTTATATTGTGATGGTTATTATTCAGTCAGTATGTAGTGGTGATATGTGGATATATATATATATATCCAAATATCACCACCACATAGTGACTGAATGATACATGATACCATTACTGAATATAAACCATTAAACTACAACCAATATTACCACCATACAGTGACTATACAGTGGTAGATGCCAATTGTAGACATGCGCTCTGCACACATATAAGAAATTACAGTAAACTTTGATGCAGGGACTCACCGAAGACATCTTTTCTGATGAGTCATTCTCTTCTCTGACAAGTTCTTTTCTCTCCCTTTTTTTCTCCATTTTGTCCAGACTGCCATGACTTGTTCCTGCAGAATTTACGCCACACACATCTTATACTTCTCACTTTTCTAGCACTCCCCTACCATTTCCCATCTCCATACAAATTCTCCATCCATAGTGTTCCCAATTGTAATAATAACCCACTTGTGCCCAACACAGTAAAAGTACCCCCATTTGTGAACGAAATTTTCATTTTTGTCCCCATATAATAAATTAGTTATCCCCCAATATAGTAGGTAGGCACAACCCCAAAACTAGGTAGTCAGATAGGTAAATTCCCTTCTAAGTAGGTATATAGCTCTCTGTAGGTAGGTATCCACCTTTAGGTAGGTATAAAACCACCCTCGAGGTATAGCCCCTATAGGTAAGTATAGCCCCTATAGGTAGGTAGGTTTATTGAGCACCTATTAGTAGGTAGACCCCCTTTAGGCATATACAGGTCACCGTAGGTATATGTGCTCCCTGAAGGTGTATACAGCCCTATGTAGGTGTAGACATGAATATAGAGGCCACTGTAGGTATACAGCCCATTGTAGGTATGCATACTCCCTGTAGGTACATACATGCCCCTGTAGTAATATACAGCCCTCTGTAGGTATATTCATGACCCCTGTAGCCATATACTTCCCCCTGTAACCATATACTGCCTCTCTGTAGGTATTAACATTCCACATTTAGGTATTTAAATGCCCCATTTTGCTGTATACTTCCCCCAGTAGATATATACTACCCCCTATATCAATACACTGCCCCCTATATGTATATTATGCCACCTTTAGTTGTAGACATGGCCCCTGTAGGAATATACTGCCACCTTTAGGTAAATACATGCCCTATGTAGGTATATACATTCCCTCTATAGCCATAACATTGCCTCCTTTAGGTATATACTGCCCCCTCTAGTTACAGACATGCCCCTTGTAAGTATTACTTCCCCCTGTAGCCCTGTATACTGCCCTTGTAGGCATATGCTTCACCCTGTAGCCCTGTATACTACCCCCTGTAATCATGTATATTACACCCTATAGGTATAGACATGTCTCCTGTAGCCATATACTGCCCCCTGTTCGTTAAAAATAATTTTTAAAAAAGTTACAAATCTCTCCTAGTAATTCCCCAACATAGCAGCTAGTACTGGGATCTTGCATCTGGTGTGGGGGCATGGTGTCTCCTGGGCCTGGGACTCAGAAGTGCAGGCGGCGTGATCGGTACATCACACCACCTGTGCTGCTAACTACCGAGAAGGAGACTGCTGGACCCTGAACTCTGCGGCAGTGGGTCCCAAGGCCTACGGCGGACGGTAGTATACAGCTGCTGGGTGTATATGTGTCAGATTCTGGGCCAACCGGGGGATCCTCCAATCCTCCGGTGAGCCAGTCCAACACTGTTTGTGGATGTGTCTAGTGCTGACTCAAAAGCGGGTCACAGCAAGAACAGCTGAGGGTTCAAGAAAAGTTTGGACAGTTACAAGAAAATAGTAGTAGGGTAACACTTGTAGTAACACTTGTAGGTGTATACAATTCTTGTTAGAATGTTGATCTGGTTTGTTTGCCACTTGGGGTGAATAGTTAAATATTCATTTTAAGCCAGCTTATTTAATGCTTTATTTAAATCCTAATTATCTGGATCAATAGTGGGAAACACATTTTTTAAATAACCTACAACCCTTCCTTCATCCACATTTTCGCCCCACTCTGTGTTGAACTTTATTGACATATGCCTTTTTCAATCGTACTATGTAACCACTGAAGCTCAGTTTGAACAAGACTAAGGTTTAGTACCGGACATAGCCACATACTACTTTCTGTGCCTGGGCGAACAATAAGTGTGACAAGTGCACTTGCCTCTTATTCAGCTGATTAGTAGTTTCAGATAATTAGTACTACAGACAGTATTTAGTACCTGATATTTATTACTGTATATGCAGTAAACACAACTTTCTGCACAATACAGTGTTTAATATACAGTATAAGATCCAATCCATGGTAGTCTAGTGCACTGCAGTACAAAAAGTCCCTAGTCACTAATATCTATTAATATATACACCCTGGGTCTTAAAGACCAAACCTGCAGATGGCATGTGGTCCTGAAGTTGCCATGTCCTGGCCATTTAATCCCTCATGTGCCACAGTAAATAGTTCAACAGTAGTAAGGAGCTCACCACCCCGCATGGGGTGCCAAATGGTCTGTCTGTGATGTAGGCCTGTCAATCCATCCACAGAGAAAGGGTCTGACAGGCTGACTGACAGATGGCATAAAACATTATAACAGTGTCAAGCAATCGGTTAGTCCAATACAAAAAAGTGAAACATTAAATAAAAAATAAAATAGTAAAAAATGCACACCACCCTTTCCCCATTATAAATGGCATGGCCACCTGGGCAATACGTTTGTATTGTAACAAAATTTAAAGGAATGTGGCCCATCAATTCAAATTTTTTTCTATGTGCAGCCTATTTTCCTGCCTGATTTTGAGAACCCTGATGTACACTATACAAGCTGCTAAATTCGTTCTTGTAACCAGTGTCATAGTGTCTTCGAATATCGTCCAGGGCACACCACAATTGCAAGAAGAAGAACAATCATTTATTGAAAACACATGTAGTAGAAGGAAAAATTAATTCCATTACCTCTACACAGTAACGGTGGTGTAAGAGGAAGTAGTGCAAACCAGACCAGTAAAGTACGAGTTGCAATAATTCGGCGGACACCTTTATCAAATGAGGTCTGTAATGGTTGTGAGCTATAAGTAGATGTACACAAAACAGTATTTAGGAGTAACAACAATGGAAGACAGGTATAATATAGTAAGAAAGAGTAAGAAAATGGGATAAGAAAGAAAAAATAGCGTAAGGTAGAAAAGAGAGGTTGTAAGGCAAGGGGGGGGGGGGGGGGGAAGATAAGAAGAAAGATCGCAAAGGAGAAAGAAAGGCATAGGGAAAAAGCCCAGTTAATAGAGGAATAAAAATGAAATATATAGTGATCCAAGGGATGAGATGGGAGTGGAAAGGTTAAAAGGGTATATGAATAGAAGGGAGCATTCACAGCAGAAGCGTATCGGAAAGCAGAGTCGGTGTACAGACAGATCAGAGTGACAAAAGGCAACAGACACAGGAAACCTACGTTCTTATTTTATTACTATTTCATCCCTGTCTTCCATTGCTCTTCTTCCTACTGTATATATTGTTTGTGTACATCTAGTATTCATATTTTATTACAATTATTTCAAATCTCTTTGGAAAGAAGTGTCCACTAAAGCATTATACAAGTACTTTATCAATATGGATTGCATTATTTAATTTGTTGTACACTTCTCTTACTGTGGAGAGACAATGGAATGAATTTTCCCTTCTGGTATTTAAATTTTCAACAAATGACTGTTCTTCGCCTTGAAATTTTAGTGTGTTGTGGACTTTTCTATATATTATATAGACTTTCTCTCCTTCCTATTGGTGTGCAATTCTGTTCTCCAACCCTTTTGATTTTCTGGCTTACTTTCTTAGGCCTAAACAGTTGAGTTGCTAGTTTTCCTTTCCTTGCTTCTTTTTGAAGAATTTAGCTTTGGAAATACAGGAACACCTCTTTAAGGATCTGAGAGTGAAAGGGTAAGTAGTGAGAGGCCAAAACAAACAAAACATGATTGTTGCAGTTTTAAATAGTTTATTTGCATTTTTTTTTTCGTGTACAATGCCCCTGAATATATGAAGGTGAATGTTCAGTCAAATTCTGCCTAAAGTTCAACATGCCAAGCATATGTGTTTGGCGTGCTGCAGTAATTTGGCGAATTAGTAATGCACCAAAAATGTGTATAAATGAATACCAGAATTCCATAATGACTGCTAAAACAGTATATTGATGGTAGATGCTGTACTGCTTTAATTAATTTATATAATTTATTTTTTAAATTATTTTAAATTATTTTAATCTTACATACATTGTATTGGAGAATTTTATATTTTTGAGATGTGATATAATTTAATATTTGTTTTATATTATATAATTTATTATAACATTTTATGTAATTTAATTTTATATAGTTTGATAATTATCATAAATTAAATTTTATTATTTTACTGGCATAAATTGAAAATAAGGGAAATTATTTGCCCTAATTGATCTGGCTGTTCGAGCAGTTATATGCCTGATTTTGCTCCCACATTCAGAAATGTGTCTAATATTACAAATGTGGTGAAACGCCTCCAGAACGCCCCTACATAGCTCCCACATGTTTGGCGCATTGCACAGTGCGCCAAACATGCCCGAATGACGTGCCAGAAAAGTGCAACTGACATGTTTATACATGTCACCCTTAGGGCTGGTATTGGAATTTGTTTGGTCTTATGTTATTTATATAAACCCACTTTATAAGTACAGTACCCTTGAATTCTTGGTGCTTTAAAACAAATAATAATAATAGTTATAACTACTGATGCTTCTTTTTTGGTTTTATGTCACCTCACCTCATTTTGCTATGGGGTCCTATGAACTCTACTTATGCCACTGCAACCAACTTCTGCCAGATGCCAAGAGTGGAGCAGAATGTGTAGGGTAAGTATGTTTTTGCTTTACAATGAGGTGATCAATAGAGGCACAAGGAGAAACATAACTTTCTCGCCAGAGATTTTCTGCAAATCAATTTAGTAAATCATTGTTTCTTACTGTGTATTGATACACTATATTCAGAGCACAGTGCTCCTCTAATAATAATTGTCCAATATTTCATTAAAGAGAAAAATTATTCTCATGAAAATGTCACATAAATACCACCTCATAACGTAATTAAGAAATATCCCTGCAATGTGCATTGGGTGTAGCATTTAAATAACAGAACAAACACATCATTTATCTATATTTAACACAGTGTCATACATTTAAGTCAAATCCTATGTTTGATTTACAGTATAATTGCAAGAAAATGTACAAATGTGCAATTTCTCTAATACAAGGTGAAAAGAGAAAGGGAAGGGAGGGCGTTTGAGTAATAAAGGGAAAACTGTTTCATTTAGAAAGAAATGATACTTAAAAAAGTAGTTTTATTGATTCTAATCAAGAACACAATTGTGTTCTCTATTTCAGTTACCTTTCTTGGAGAAGACAAGTAATTGTGTATTGTGTTGTTTTCATATACTTCCACATGTGTTCAAGAATGTACTGTGCAGGAAGGAAATGTCTCTGCAAAAGTGGAGAGATGCTTTTCTTCATTTACATAACTTTGTTGAAGTGAAGTAAGAATTTATGGTAGAACACCATGGGAGTAACAAGTTGCCACAGTTTTTAAGCCCTTTAATAGAAGACACAATTTATGTATATTTATTTGGAACCGTAAATCACATCACATAGTAAATTACCGCTTCTTAAATCAAAGTCTTTTTTTTTTCAAATGCTATATTAATACGGCATAATGTGTTTGTCTCTTTGATTTAGTTACTTTATGCTTTACTCAAAGAGTATTTAATGAATTGACTGCTTAACAATGTCTTGAAACACACAAAAATGATGAAGCATTAAATTTCTTTCCAATTTTGAATTGAGCAATATTGCCGTGCTGTGACCATGGATGGGAATATCATTTAAATGTTTATTACACGGTAATTTATTACTTGGGTTTTTCTGCTATTTAGTACACAGCAGTGAAGAAGAAATCACACAATGTAAGACATGCTATGAAAGCAGGAGGTTTGAAGCAAACTTGTTACATTAAAGAGAATTACTTGGTAACAAGCAAACCCGGCAGGAGGATTTGCATCTAGTGTGTGAATCTCATCACAAATTCTTCAGCAATAGATATTAAAAAAGAAAAAAAAGTTTACACCTCTAAAAGACCTATATCAAATACATTGTAATTCATAAGACAGCAATGATGCTAATTAAGTACTGGATTATCCGTCGGCAATAAAAATAAAAAGGTTCTTATGCTACAATACTTTGTTATTTGATGAGTGGGGCTTCCTCTGCTCATGGTCCTATTCTAAGTTTTGAGAAACAAGAGCTGAAGAATCAGAGTTATTTATTCTAAAATCCTATATTCTCAAATTTATGTTGTAAATTATGCATCATATAAATGACAATACTTTATTCACAGGGGTGTAACTAGAGAAGCTTGGGCCCCATAGCAAACTTTTGGATGGCCTCCTCCCCGACCACAAAAAATTACCGGGACCTCTTAAGTCGTGCAGTTACTACATACTACAAGGAGTGATACCTCACCATAGATATCACCATCATTCTGCTACCAAACAAATCCGACTATACCCAGTCCAACATTACCAATAACTCTACTACATAAGGTCCTGATTATACCGCCAGAACACAACCAAAAATTACCATCATATAGTGACTGAACAATACCCCTACACTATTACTGAATAAAAACCAATATTACTGCCATATAGTGGTATATACCAGTGTACACAGGTGCACTACAAACTGTATATTACCTACATACAGTGACCATATAGTGGTAGACACCAGTTTACACAGGCTCTGCAGACATGTGTGCAGTTATACATAACATAAGTGATTATAGCGCAGTTACATCTTGTGATTCACAGGTGACATTTCTCTGATGCATTGTGGACTTTCCCTTTTGTTCTGCATCCGATCCAGACCACCATGATGACTTCTTCCGGCCACTACTTGTCCCTGTAGATTTAGACACACATAAATGAGAATACTCACTTTTCCAGCACCTCACTCTCTGCCCCCCAGCTCTGTACAAACTTCCCATGGGTGGGAGAGCAGGTACAGGCTATAGCTAAGAGGCCCAGTCTCCTAGAGGGAAGGAACAGAGGAAACACCCCCTGGAGATTGTGTTACAGCTATGGCCTGTACCCCTCAGAATCATATAAGTTGATAGTCCCCCATTAGATAGGTTGATAGGTAGGTAGGCAGTAAATTGGCCCCAGGGAGGTAGGTAGATGCTAGGTACGTAGTAGTTAGGCAGGTCTCAATTAGGTAGGTACGCTAGAGGTAGGTAGATTGGTACTAGATAGGCAGTATTTAGGCCCCAGGTAGGTAGGTATGCTAAAGGTGGGCCCCAGGTAGCTAGGCTATAGGTAGGTAAATAGGCTATAGGGCGCCCCAAATAGGCAGGCAGGGTTTAGGTAGGCTATAGGGCCATATAGGTAATCATGTAAGTTGCTATAGGGGCTTAAATAAGTAGACAGACAGGGTTTAGGTAGCTATAGGAAGCCATACAGGTAGACAAGGGTTAGGTGGGCTATAGGGGCCATATAGGTAGGTAGGCAGGGCTTAGATGGCTAAAGGGGCCCCATATAAGTAGAAAGAAAGGCTTCGGGGGCTATATAGGTAGGAAAGCTTTAGGGGGCTATAGGGGCTATATAGGCAGACAGGTTTCACGGGGCTATAGGACTATTCAGGCAGGCAGACTTAGAGAGCTATATAGGCAGGCTTTAGGGGGCTATATCGGCAGGCTTGGGGTGGACTATGTAGGCAGGCTTGGGGGGACTATGTAGACAGGCTGGGGGGCTATGTAGGCAGGCTTAGGGGGAGGCTATATAGGCAGGCTGAGGGGTATATTGGTAGGCTGGGGGATATGCAGGCAGGTTGGGGGATATATAGGCAGGCTGAGGGATATGCAGGAAGTCTGGGGGGTTATGTAGGCAGGCTGGGGAGTATATAGGTAGGCTGGGGGATATGCAGGCAGGCTGGGGGGTATATAGGCAGGCTGGGGGCTATGTAGGAAGTCTAGGGGGTTATGTAGGCAGGCTGGGGGTATATAGGTAGGATGGGGGTATATAGGCAGGCACGGGGGCTATTTAGGCAGGCTATAGGGAAGGTAAAATGATAAATAACTTACTTACCTCACTCCACGCTCCCCCGATGCACCGTGCACCAGCCTCTCTGCTCAGCGCGGGCGGCGCGGTGATGTGACGTCACAACGCCGCCCACGTTATCACTGGGAGCCGGCAGGGGAAGTAGCAGAGCTTCGGCGCTCCGCTCTGTATTCTCCAGGCAGCGCTGCCTCTGAACGCTCGGGCCGGAGGGCCCGGGCATTCAGAGACAGCATGCACCGGGCCCCTCAGCTCCCCACCAGCAGTGAACTAGTATGTTCATTGCCGGTGGGGACAGGAGCGGCATTACCTGGGCAGCGGACGCGGTAGCAGCTGCGCCGGGCCCCCTAAGAGCCCGGGCCCCGGGGCAGCTGCTACATCTGCTACCCCGGTAGTTATGCCCCTGTTTATTCAGTTTGTGATGGTCATCAAATTATCCAGCTTTATCAGCTAACACCTTGCACAGCCCTACATACTCAATAGCTAGGCTAGGTGGAGGACACAATCTGGGCTAGTACTGGTGGTTGGCATCTAATATTGCACCGCTTTTTTAAGTCGATCGTGCAGTGTTTAAGCAGCTGCATACTAACTGTGTAGCTATTGGAGAGAAGAGCCAGTTTACAGTGTACATAAAGCTGTACATAGTGTGAAAGTTTCACATTTCCTGGCCTCTGTGCTCAGGTGACCACCAGGACTAGGTAACTGCATGAGCTGCTGGGTCTTATTAGACCCAGATCAATTCTACAATGGTTCCAGAGTGTGTATTTCTCCTGTAACTTGGGCTGAAATATCAGTTCCATTTACAGTGGAAATCAGCAAAAAAAGGTTATCTTTTTTCTGACTTTATTAGCGGCACAATATGTAACATAAATGTCAAATAAAAACACAAAAAGGGAAAGAAAAATAAAAAACTGACAGCCCAAATCACAACTTTTAGTCCCAGGAAAGTGTGCCTGGGTGGGAAGGAGAGTAAAAAGAGGGGGGAGCAGATCAGGAACTGGCTAATAGTGATGTGATGCGACATGACACAACATGTTGATGTGAGTGGAGAGAAATTTTTTCTCCCCACCCTGAGTGCTATTTAGCCTGGAAACTGCTCTGTATACAGCATTAATTCCCAAATTGTATCTCTCCTGCAAAACTACACAGGCTGAAAGTCGTAGTTCCACAACAGTTGGAGAGCCATGGGTTGGGACCACTCTTATCCATAGCTACCAACTCTCCTTAACCATTAGCGAGAATCCCTGAAAAGGGGGAGTCCTCTTGGTCTCCCAGAAAAGTTGATAAATCTCCTGCTATAGGGGGCCAGTGCTGGTATTTTATTTTTACCATCCATGTCAAGTTCTGATAACTTTTAGAATGCACTCTTGGGCATGCCTATTAGGATATATTTACAAGATTTATTTGGACGCTGTTTAGACGTGGATTTTTCAGCGCCCAAAACAGCATCAAAACCTCGCCTGAAATGTGCTTTTTCAGAAGAGGTTTTTGATGAAGTTTTAATATCCAGGGCAAAAGCCGTGCAGAAGAATGCTCTAAAAATGGGTCTTGCACTATATACACTAGTGCAGTATATATGGCTGAAAAGGGGCAGACACTCATGCTGCTGCGACCCCCGGCGTCCGGAGCCAGTGGCGCCGCGGTCCGCGCTTCTGGCCGCGTGCGCACTCGTCCCCCTGTACAGCACTGCTTACCTGACCACGCTCCTGCATCCCCGCGACTTCCCTGCCGGCCAGTGCGCACGTCCCCGCTCCGTAGGTGCGCGCGCGCCGGCTCTCTTAGATTTAAACGGCCAGCGTGCCGACAATTGGGTATGGCTGGTTGCTGACCCTATATAAGTCCCTTCCTTCCGGAACGTCCCTCTACAACCTTTACGTGCCTTACAGCCTTTAGAGAAAGCGTTTCTTGCATCTAGTTCTGATTACCGTGTACCGAACCATTACGTTCCTGCTCCTCGACCACGAACCTCTGCCGCCTGTCCTGACCTCCTACCTGTCCCCGACTACACCTACGTCTCAGGATTTTGTACCATGCACTGCTTTTGCCGCCGCCGCAAGCAAGTCACGCCAGTGGAAGCGACCTGGTAGTTTCCCGCCGCAGCAAGTCCATCCCACTTTATGGCGGGCTCTTGTGAAAACCGGGTTCTGCTTAGACTCCGCTCCCTGGTATGGCTTACACCCTCGCTTGCGATGGTCCAGCAGATCCACTACCATCAGCTGTGACAGTAAGATCCGGCCATAGGTCCCGCCAAGGTGCCTCTGCCTGGTGATACGGACCTCACTGCAATCGTGGCTCAACAGTCGCAACAAATCGCGCAACAAGCTCAGCAGCTGAACCAGTTGTCCGCCACGCCGACTGCCTCGCCTGGCTTCGGTATTCCAAAGACCTCCACTTCCTCTACCGGCCAGTGAGGAGCCCATGCAGGTGGACCGGGCTCATTTGTCCGAACTGGAATTGTCCCGCCGTCCGGCCGAGAAATTGTGCCTCTATTGTGCCAGCCCGGATCACTTTCGTGATGGCTGCCCACATCGTCCTCAGCAGCAGGGAAACGCCCGCACCTAGGTCATGTCGGAGAGGCGTCCCTAGGTGTGAACTCTTCCTCTCCATACCTATCTATGGAAGTAGAGGTCTCGACTGGTTCCGGACTCGTATTTCGGGTGCCTGCTTTTCTGGACTCCGCCTCTGCCGGGAACTTTATCCACACCGCCCTGTAGTCCCAGTATTGTCTCCCGGTGACCTGCCTGGAGAGGCCTTTGGTGATATCCTCCGTTAGTGGGGAGCTCCTTAGTGACGCTATCCGGTACGTGACCAAGCCACTGTCCCTCCACGTGGGGACCTTACACAAGGAGAAGATCACCTTTTACGTTCTTCCCTGGTCGTTCTCAGCGATCCTGTTGGGGCTCCCGTGGCTGCAGCTCCACGCTCCTACGCTCAACTGGAAAACCGGGGAGGTTTTGCGCTGGGGACCTGACTGTCGGAGTTACTGTCTATTGGTTCCTCGGACAGGGCGACTCACCCCTCCTCAGCGGCATACCAGGTCTCTGCCAGGTCTTCCAGCTGAATACCATGACTACGCGGATGTCTTTTCGGAGAAGCAGGCCGAATCTCTTCCTCCTCATCGCCCCTATGACTGTCCCATTGACCTCCTCCCAGGGACCAGTCCTCCTCGCCCGCCGGTGACGGTTTTTTCTTTGTCCAAAAGAAGCATGGTTCACTCCGCCCCTGCAACGACTACCGGGGTCTGAACCAGATTAATGTGAAGAATCGGTACCCCTTGCCGTTAATCACAGAACTCTTCGACCGACTACAAGGAGCCAAGATCTTTTCCAAGCTGGATCTGCACGGAGCATACAACCTCATCAGGATCCGTATGGGTGATGAGTGGAAAACTGCTTTTAACACTCGTGATGGCCACTTTGAATACCTGGTAATGCCCTTCGGCCTGTGTAATGCTCCCGCGGTCTTTCAGGAGTTCGTAAACGATGTCTTCAGGGACCTGCTGTATACTTGCATCATCGTTAACCTGGACGACATCTTGTTTTTTTCTCCTGACCTCCGAACCCATCAGTCACAGGTGCGCCTGGTCCTGCAACGTCTTCGCAGCAACCGCCTGTATGCTAAATTAGAGAAATGCTTGTTCCGTCAGTCCAGCCTTCCCTTCCTCATATATATTGTCTCTGACCAAGGCTTGCAAATGGACCCTGCCAAGTTATCTGCAATCCTGCAATGGCCACGACCTGTTTGCCTTCAGGCCATACAACGTTTTCAGGGATTCGCCAATTATTATCGGCAATTTATCCCCCACTTCTCTACGCTGGTGGCTCCAATTATGGATTTAACTAAGAAGAGGGCTAATCCAAGGTGTTGGCCACTAGCGGCCGAAAAAGCTTTCTCTGAATTGAAGATGGCCTTTGCCTCTGCACCCATTTTGTCACGCCCTGACCTCGAGAAGCCTTTCTCATTGGAGGTGGATGCCTCTTCGGAGGGTGCTGGGGCAGTCCTCACTCAGAAGGGTCCCAAGGGGAAAACCCTCACCTGCAGATTCTTCTCCAAGACTTTCTCGTCGGCTGAGAGAAATTATGCTTTTGGAGATCGGGAGTTACTCGCTATCAAGATGGCCCTGGAGGAATGGCGTCATCTTCTGAAGGAAGTTCGTCATCCCTTCGATGTGTTCACGGACCACAAGAACCTCCAGTACCCCCAGTCAGCCCAGCACCTTAACCCTCGGCAGGCTCGATGGTCCCTCTTTTTCTCGCGATTTGACTTCCGGATCCATTTCCGTCCAGCGGAGAAGAACATCAGGTCGGATGCCCTCTCTCGTGCTTCGGACATCACTGGAGAGGAGCCTCGGTCCCAACACATTATACCTCCCGATTGCTTGATCCAGGTGACACCAGTCCTCCTTCAATAGATACCTCCTGGCAAGACCTACGTTCGGCCGTCTCTGCGCAGGAGGGTCCTGAATTGGGGACATTGCTCGTTGATGGCTGGACATCCTGGGGCTCGAAGGTCGTATCAGTTGATTTCTCGTTTCTATTGGTGGCCGGGTCTGGCCAAAGATACTAGAGTTTGTGGAGGTCTGTGCCACTTGTGCCCGTGATAAGTTACCTCGCCACAGTCCATTCGGCCTGTTGCAACCCTTGCCGACTGCCGGTACTCTATGGTCTCATGTGGCGATGGACTTTATTACCGACCTTCCACCCTCTTCGGGTAACACTGTGATTTGGGTTATTACTGATAGATTCTCTAAGATGTCGCACTTTGACGCTTTACCCAGGTTACCATTCGCACCTCGTCTTGCCTCTCTCTTCTTCATACATGTTTTCCGACTGCACGGCCTGCCCGGCACATCGTTTCTGATCGTGGGGGTTCAGTGGCGTGAACTCTGCTCCCGATTACAGGTTAAGTTAGACTTCTCTTCTGCATACCACCCGCAATCTAACAGCCAAGTAGAGAGGGTCAATCAAATTCTGGGCAGTTACTTGTGCCACTTTGTCTCGGCCCGCCAGGATGATTGGTCCAGCCTTCTACCTGGGCCGCATTTTCGTACAATTCGCTGGACTCAGAAGCTTCGGGCGTGTCTCCCTTCTTTGTGGTCTATGGTCGGCACCCCCGCCCTCCTTTCCCTCTCCCTCCGAGGTTCCCTCAGTGGATGCCATGGTTCACGACATATCTGTCATTTGGGATCAGACTCGTCGGTCCCTACAGCGTGCGGCTGTCCGCATGAAAACCCAGGCGGACAAGAAAAGGAGACCTGCTCCGACCTTTGCTCCGGGAGACAAGGTCTGGCTGTCCGCCAAATACGTCCGGCTGCAAATACACAGTTACAAGCTGGGGCCCTTTGAGGTGCTGAGGCGTATTAATCCTGTGGCCTATAAGCTCCGGCTCCCACCCACCATCCGGATCCCAAATTCTTTTCATGTATCTCTTCTGAAGCCTGTCGTGCTGAACCGTTTTTCCAGAAAAGTCATTCCCCCCTCTCCTGAAGCCATAGCCTCCAACATATTTGCCGTTAAGGAGATCCTAGCCATGAAATCTATTAGGGGAAGACGCATTTTCTCGTTGATTGGGAGGGATTCGGGCCAGAGGAGAGATGTTGGGAGCCGGAGGAGAACATCTTAGACTGGGGACTTGTGTTGAGGTTCCTCCGATCCAGAAAGAGGGGAGGCCTGGGGGGTACTGTCACGAGTGGGTCCGCAGCCCCCCGGTCGGGCTGCGGGCGCACTCGTGCTGCTGCACAGCACTGCTTACTGACCACGCTCCTGCGACCCCGCGACTTCCCTGCCGGCCGGTGCGCACGTCCCCGCTCCTTAGGTGCGCGCGCGCCGGCTCTCTTAGATTTAAAGGGCCAGCGCGCCGACCATTGGGTATGGCTGGTCGCTGACCCTATATAGGTCCCTTCCTTCAGGAACATCCCCTCCGCATCTTTAGTGCCTTACAGCCTTTAGAGAAAGCGTTTCTTGCATCTAGTTCTGATTACCGTGTATGGAACCATTACGCTCCTACTCCTCGACCATGAACCTCTGCCGCCTGTCCTGACTTCCTGCCTGTCCCCGACTATGCCTACATCTCACGATTTTGCACCACGCACTGCCTTGGCCGCCGCAAGCAAGTCACGCCAATTTAAGCGACCTGGTAGTTTCCCGCCGCAGCAAGTCCATTCCGCTTTGCGACGGGCTCTGGTGAAAACCGGGTTCTGCTTAGACTCCGCTCCCTGGTACAGCTTACACCCTCGCTTGCAGTGGTCCAGCGGATCCCCTACCATCATCCGTGACAGGGGCCAAACATAGTCATAAGTTGACAATGTTTGGTCATTTTTAGCCTAAGCCTATATGGCTGCTAAACCACTTTATACATCTGAGTACCTTTTTTACTGGCTGTTGGTTGCTCTTTAAATAGTGGCGGTGTGAGGTAAAGCATCATGAGATGCTGCCCTGACATCACCTAATGCATAGGGACCATATTTTAGCTAGGCTCTGAAGGAAAGCTGATTGATGTGGTCTTACCTAACTTGGATGCTGTTTAGGAGAGTCAATGTCCAGTAAAGCTGAATAATACCGAATCAATTATCAGCTTTCCTCCAAAGCTGTTACACAGAAGTGAAAAGGGTGTGTGGCTTTGTGCAAGAGAGGGCGTGCCATGTACATCAGGGGGTGTGGCCCACTCAAACCATCAAGGCGGCAAACTGCAAGTCAGAATCTCCCCGAAGGCCACTTCCAAAAGTTGGCAAGTATGCTCCTATTAAGAATGGTGATAAAAACAGATTAGGGTTACACTTAGCATGTCGTGAACACCTATCTTTGTTTGTATTTTTGAAAGAAGAATATACAAATTTTAGTGTCAGTGTAGCCCACAATTCTCCACAGATCCTAGATAATCAAGTTTTCAGAATTTAGTTGCACCTGAACTAGGTTGGATTTGGAGATGTGCAGTAGTGTAAAACACACATACAACCTAAAAGAAAGTTTGAAAGTGGTATACTCGTTCCAGCACTAATTCGCCTAGAATTGCCATAGTGAAGTTATAAATCTATAATTTCGTACAGTTCTAGTGCGCCTCACCTTCCGCACACCTCCTGCAATCAGAAGCATTACAAAGTGCTGCAGGTGCTCTGTAATGCACTTGATAATGGCATTTGGGAGGGTTTTCAGTAACGCGAACGGGACTGCACCTGATGTCAGGCTGAAAATACACCAGACTTCTGGCGCAGCCCCGTTCTTACATGTCCCCTAAAGTGTCTAGGACCCATAATAAATGTGTCTGTAACATACAGAGCCAAAAATGTGCCACTTTTTGGTGCATTTTATGACACTTTTCTGCCACAACCAGTATCTGTGAGTTAATGGTCCATATTTATTCAGGTCTAGTAGCAATAATTTTTTAGTTGCCCATAGTAATCATTCAAAGCTCAGATTTTTTTTTTTTTTTCGAGAGCAGTATAAGAAATAAAAGTTGAGCTCCAAATTGGTTGCAATGAGTGACAAGGACAGTCACACTGTTAGACAGTTTTCATAAAGGTGTTTCCATGGTAATGGTGGTCATATGTGAGGTTTCAATGTTAAATTCACATTGTGTTCCTATATTATTCCATGTACTTGCAAAGTCAAATAAATAAGCACTTGTTGTAATAAAACCACGTGGCACACTGGTCTTCAGAAATCCAACACTGCATTTTACCTTTAAGGGCTTTTTCGTCAGTGCCATTATTAACTTTAATTAGCCACATCTCATAAACAGATTAAAGTATTCAATACAAAAGATATTCATACAGTTCATAGGTAATTACTGTACATACATATTTTTGTGCAAATCACTGTGCATGTTTGGACGGGTTGGGGCATTGCATACCACAGGGTCAAATTTGGTAAATTTTAGCGGAAATTTGGTGTAGATTTTAAGGGCCACATGTATAAAACTGTCTAGATGTAAGACTTGCTTTGTTGTTAATAACAACCAATCAGAGCTTCACTTTAATTTTTTCAGAACACTATATGAAATGAAAGGGGAGCTCTGATTGGTTGCTATGAGCAACAAATAAAGTCTTAGACCTAGACAGTTTTCATACATTTGGCCCTTTTAAATATTTTTTGCATAGACAGTCAAACATGTACCAGCTTTATTAAGAAGCCTGACATTTTTAATACATTAAAAACAAATGGAACAGATCTAGAGCCAAATACAGACATTAAAGGGGTGTTTTGGGCCCTAATATTGCTTATTGTCCATCGGGATGTGAGTAAAATTATAAGATAAGACTCATCTACATGCCCAGAAAAAACAATGGATCTATTCATTGGAAGTAAAAACAGATGCCAAGAGATACCCATCCATTTGTATTCATTTTCCATTGACTACAATGTAAAAAAAAAAAAAAAAAATGGAGGGGTCCTTTCCTCTTAGATTTCATTTTTTTTCGGAAAATAAATGGAATAGAGCCAAATGGTACAAAACTGAAGACAAATAAACCTACTTAAAACGATTGGAAACCTTTCTCTTCCATTTTTCTGATTCAAAAACGGAACAGAAGAACAGAAATGCAATCGCAGGTGTGAATCTGTTCTTACACATATTTTTACAGTGTTTGTTAATTCTTGTTTTTAGCTTCTGCCCCATTCAGCAACGTATGTGAGTCTGCTGAGGCATTCTTACTCATAAATTACATTCTTGGAATGACAACCAATCAAATCATTTATTTTATGTACTTTTCCATGGTTTCTAAATAGCATCTTTGACAAAGTTTCTAGTAATTACGTCTTTAATATTTGATGCCATTTGAAACACAGATTTTGGCTTTTCCAGTGATAGTCTTCTGTTCATAACGCCTTTCTTGACAATGCATCAAT
Organism: Phyllomedusa bahiana; assembly: GCA_025379985.1. Lineage (NCBI taxonomy): Eukaryota > Metazoa > Chordata > Amphibia > Anura > Hylidae > Phyllomedusa > Phyllomedusa bahiana. Next base: position 52,118 of record JAODAL010011498.1, read on the forward strand.
ATTTTTCAATAAATCTACTAGCAGTATGAGCTTCTTCTATAAATTTGGGAAAGATCAAATCTTTATACCGTTGCACTCTTAATTAGTTCTCAGCATCTGATGTTTATATATTTTTTTATTTTACTTTTAAATGATCTTTTGAAACAGCCTCCTGTAAAATTACTTTTAAAAAGTCTTCTTTTTATAATTTCCATCTGTTAATCAAAATCATCCATTTCAGTAAAATTCTGTGTTACCCTTTTAAACTGACCCCTTGTAATATAGTCGATGGTAACAGCTGGTATAATTTCATATACCTGCTAACATCGGTAGTTTATAAAAAATAAAAAATATATAATAATATATATATATTTTTTTTATATATATATATATATATATATATGATATATATATATATATATATATGTGGTTGTGTGTGTATCTATATATATTGTTTTTTACTTTAATATACATATTCCGTTTAATGTTGTATATAAAAATTATTTGTGTTTTTATTTTTCATATGTGTTGTTGTAGATAATATAAAATTCTATTTATATGTGTGTGTGTGTGTATAATATATAATATATATATATATATGTGTGTGTGTATGTATATATATATATATATGTGTGTGCGTGTGTATATATATATATATATGTGTGTGTATGTATATATATTATATATATATATATTATATATTATATATATATAATATGTGTGTGTATATATGTGTGTGTGTGTGTGTGTATATATATTTTTTCACTTTAATTACATCACCTTCCTTCAAAAACCTGTTAATCTAAAAAAACATTTGATCTTTTTCATTTTTCATATTGTTTAGCCAGATAATATAAACAAAATTCTATACATTCTATGATAAATCGGCATTGTATGAGGTCTAGGTGCCAATCTTTAAATATCAATTTCTCTATGACCTGCATGCTTTATTCACCTGTGACACGGGTATATACAGTAACAATGTAAAATCATATGTACTTAATAGCAATTTCCTGTAACACTTCTACTCTTGTAAATCCCACCATGTATGCAAAAGCTATTTGACAGGTGCAGGTTCCACCTTAAGTCCTCTCTCCATTTGTTGCAACTACAGCAATAACAATGATGTGTTTAAAAGGGCATTCATTCTCTAGATGGTTGTGAGTCCCAGCAGTGGGATCCACATATTTTAGGCTTTTTCACAGATCCAGTAGATTTGCATAAAGTGTACAGGATGGGAATACTCTGTGAAATAAAATTTTATCTTACATGCCTCTGCAAAAATAAGTCTTCATATTTAGATAATTAACTAGTAAGAGAGCCAATGCCAAAACAATAGGATGACTACACGGTTATTGGATTTCATGGGTGTTCTGCAAGTAATACATCACCGTAATCAAGTTGACTTCATTTTCTTTATTTTAGCCTATGGCTTTATGGCAGCTATGCGTTAGTTTAAATTTTAATATCTTCTACCAGGAATTCAAACATATTCAGGAGATGTAGGGCTTATTTCCATTGTGAAGGCAGTTTAAATATTTATTATAACCACAGAGAACAGATGTGCCTCTTTATGGTGCCTCTGTGCTATATGACAATATGGTGGAATTCTACATAACACAGCATAGGATGGAGATAGCATTTTTTTGGCTCTCTCAATGATGCCAGACTAATCACATTTATTGATTAGATAGATTAAACTGTATGTCTGATTATTAAAATAGCAGAGGACATTTTGAAATCATGTGTCCAATTATCCACTCAAAGTTCTTTTCAAATATGCACCTAAATGTGTAAATGATGTTTTTGAACTATAACTAAATAATGAGGCTTTTATGCTGATTATTAGCTTGATTTACTTCGTTCACACTCAATTTTATAACTCAGTGACTGAAATTATTAACACTCTTCATTTGTTACCTGTAGCTGTAGGTGATAGAAAAAGTTGTGAACTCTTTAGAATTTTCTATATTTCTGCATAAAGTTGACCTACACTACATTGGATTTTCACAAAATGAACCGAGATAAGGAGATAAATAAACCGTTCAAACAAATGAAACAAAAATATTAGACTTGATCATTTATGTATTAAAAAAAAAAGATCCCATATCATATATGTGGCAGTGGCAAAAAATGTTAACCATTGCTTTCAGTATCTGGTTTGCCCCCAATACAGGGGCATCACTAGGCAGCTTTGTGCCCCGGATAAAACTGCTTGTGTTCCGAACTTCACAGGGTTCCAGGCCGCTGCTGTGGGCCTGGAGCACCAACAGTCTCTTCAACTGTATGTGTGTCCTCTGGACGCACATATAGTTAAAGGCTTCAGCGGAGCTGAGAGCGAGCAATCCCTGCTCCATGGAGTACTCCGGTGAGCCATAAACAGGTTTGCAGACCTTCAGAGTTGAGTACATTATCAAGCTGCATAGATGGCGTGATGACATCACGCCACTTGTGCCAGGAAGAAGACAGAGACCAGCAGGAGCTTCAGGAAGTGGGGGAAAGGTGAGTACTGGTATTTTGTTTTTTTTTAATTTTTAATATGCACTATTACCTACGTACATATACTGGGGGTCATATTACCTGCATACCTATATAATTGGGGCAATATTACCTACCTATCTATATACTGGGGGCCATATTACCTGCCTATCTATATACTGGGAGTGATATGACCTACCTATCTGTATACTGGGGGCAATATTAGCTACCTATCTATATACTGGTGGCCATATTACCGGCCTATTTATATACTGAGGGCCATATTACATGCCTATCTATATACTGGGGGCCATATTACCTGCCTGTCTATATACTGGTGGCCATATTACCTGCCTATCTATATATTGGAGCCATATTACATACCTATCTATATACTGGGTACATATTACCTGCCTATCTATATACTGGGGGCCATATTACCTACCTATCTATATACTTGGGGCCCTATTACCTATCTATATATCCTGGGGGCCCTATTACCTATCTATATACTAGGGCCCCATTATCTATCTATATATTAGGGGCCCTATTATCTATCTATATACTGGGTGCCCTATTACCTATCTATATACTGGGAGGTCCTATTACATATATATTGATTGGTGGTGCCTGTTATCTATATACCTACTCGGGGACCATATTACTTATCTACAGACTGGGGGCCCTATTACCTATATACCTACTAGGGGAACCTATTACCTATCTGCAGACTGGGGGACCCTATTTTCTATATATCTGCTGAGGGACACTAATATCTATATATCTACCTACTGGGGGACATATAAACTATATACCTACCTACTGGGGAACATGTATACCTACCTACTGGGAGGGGGTCTATAGACGTACCTAATTGGGGCCTATAAAGGAACGATTGGTGACTCCTCATCCCCAACAGCAGGCACCTGGATTTTCTTTCATAGAAAAGCCAGTTGCTGTGGGGATGGGATGTCACCATGCTTTCCTATATAAACCCCCATAATGAAGAGAGCTATATAAACTACCTAGTAGGTAGGTATATATTTGCTGGAAAAGTGAGGATTCTAAAAGGTTTGTGTGTTAAATTCTGCAGAGATGAGTCGTGGCCACAAGAAGTCATCATGGTGGTCTGGGCCGGAGGGAGAAGGGAAGTGAAAGTGAACGACTCTGATCAGAAAAGACATGTAACTAAATGTAACTTCAGTGTAATCACTTATATTTTTGCAGAACATTTACATACAACTAGTATCTACCACGATATGGTCACTGTATGGCATAAATATACTTCTGGTCTTCAGCGCCTGTGTACCACTAATAGTCACATGTGTGGTCGCATTTGGCTATGGTCTGGCAGTATTATTTGATCCTTTAGTAGTAATAGTTTTGGCTCTTGGTATTGTAGAAGTTTTTTCTTTTTTTTCTGTTTGTTTATTTAGTAACAATTATTCATATGGCATATTTGCTCCATGAATAGGTGTATTTTTTGGTGACTTTATTACACTGTCATACGTAGGTGAGCACTTTTGAAAAAGCAAATTTGTCATTACTGATTTTCATTGTACAGTGACTGCTAAGGTGATGGACAGGATCTTTGTGAAATACCCATGAAATTAGTGACAGGAACATAAGTTTTTTCTCTGTAAAAATGCATGCAGTTCACAATGTGGCGTGAAAAATGTAGTATGAACGCAGCCCTGCTGAACAAAAAGTAAAACAGAGGGCCGGGGCCACGGATGTTTTATAACCCTAGCAACGTCCCTGCCCCCATATGGAGTATTAGCTCTTCTCTTTGTGTCTCTTTGGCTAGTAGCAGCATTCTCCTTGCAATTTTTCAGTGCACCATTGTTGTTCAGTTTTCTCATGATGGTAGACTCATAAACATTAAGATTCGTAAATGTGAGAAAGGGTCTTAGTTGCTTAGAAGTTATCTTGGGTTCCTTTGTGATATACTGTTATTTGACACTCTCCTTTGTCTTCACCTTTTACCTTTTTTCATAGCTTTTCACTTTCATACTGAAATCCTGACTTCCGGTTCCAGCATCATTATGTGAGGCAGCTCCACTCCTGATCTCTGTGTCCCACAGCAAAAACCATCTATCCTACCCCATTTTTTTGTGGATATTCTGTTAAATATTGCAGCTGAAAGTGGTATCACCTCTTCCGGGCACTCTTTATGTGGCAGTCGTTTACTTGTGAAGCAAATTAGACTATTATATCCCGCAAATGCAGCTACAAAGGGGACAGCTACAAAGTGCATACAGATCCTACTAAAGATGAAGACTCTGGAATGATTAGAACTCATCCCTGTTGAGAAACTTGCTCGGTGTTGAGACTAGATGCGGGACACTGAATGTCACTTGGCACCTATACATACAATGCACCCCTACCCTGTTTAAGACAAAATTTTTCTCTGGTGTGCAAACTGTCAAAATTCATAGATACTGAGGTGAGCAGCTACTACGCTCCACTCTGCAGCTTCAAATTTCTTTCCCAGTGGAACCGCCTTTCTGGAACTAAGTAGCCAAATAGCACTCACTACCTCTGTGTGTCCAGATCCCTGTCATATATGAGATGCCATTTTCATCTACAGAAGTGAAGGGATATACCACTGGGGCCACAGAAGTGAACTGTATAGCGCCACTCCCCTCAGATGTCCATCCTGGTCCATGTCCAAGCCCCTCTGGTGGTCAAAGTCCTTCTGGTTTCCCACCTGGTCCACATCGGCAATTTCCTTGTCTATGACCCCTTGTCCTGCACACTTGGACTTCTTTGTTCTGCTGACAGTTGTCCCTGTGTCCTGTCCTATTCCTTACGTCCCTGATCATGGTTGGTCACGTATCTGCATTCATGATCCCAAGGATCCACTTCCCTTCTTGGAATACGTTTCAAGGATTGTCTCATGTTCCGTGTAATTTTTTGTTTAATAAAGCCTTGGAACGTTACACTATACTCAGACCAAGGATCCATAAGGACATAACGACTTTCCACTATAAAACTGCAGTCTTCCTTTAACTCACGAATACTTTGGACAAGGGTCGTCCTTTGCTTTTCGTTTGAGCATGCTTCCTTTATTATTACTGACCTCTCCACAGGGCTTTTATGCAAACCTGCTCCTCTACATTACCGTTCTGCTCCCATATCCAATCCTGCTCGTAATCATTCCAAGTCGGCTTCAAAGCCCCCTTTTTCTGCTTGTTAGTCCAAGACCCACAAGTTATCTGGATCCTCACCATGTGTTTCAATTTTTCCTGAGTCATTCCTGATGGCTTCTCAGCATCGTCTTGTAGGGTCCTCAAGCCCAGAGCAGTCTTTGCATCTGTTGTTCTTCAAGGGACATCTGCTTCCTTTGAAGATTTTTTTTTCTGTGGTTCTAAGATTCGTGAGGTTTTAGCACTAATTCTGATCTTTCACGTAAGACTTCCAAGTCCACTCCTGTCTTCAAAATCGGTAAACCCTGTTTCATCGGTGGAAGCTGCACATTTTGGATTGCCAAGAAAAATTTTAAGTCCACAAAATCTAGAAGCTTTGCAAGTCCCTATTCTGCAACTTCTATGACCCTTTCAGTGCCTTCTATTCCAGCTCAAGCTTTCTTATCCAAGCAGTCAAGTTTAGCCGCTGCTCCAGGTGTCACTTCAGCTGGTCCGGAGTTCACTACTTCATTTCTTACCACTGCTGGTCCGGAGTCTGCTCCTGCATCCGTTACTGTATCTATGATGTCTTCCCAAGCCTCTGACTATGTACTTTTTAGTTCCATGTTCATTCCTGACCCATGTGAGGCCGTGTGTCAAACACCAGTTACACCTAAACCACCGAACCAAGGACCTGGACCAGCTTCCTGCTCCCCAGTGGGGGAACCCAAGCCATACATATAATATGTTTGCTCTGGAGAGTACTCTCATCCTAAGGGGCGCTCTTGTCACACTCCTTGGCTGGTGGCTATTTTCAAGCCTGCGTCCCCTCCAACTGCGGTTTTGATACTACCCGTTTTGGAGAGGTCTAGGCAGTTCTGCTCAACTCTACTCAGAGTATGCGTCCCTGGTCCTGCTGTCCATCTCTCATCCAGTCCAGCTGGGTCTTCCCAGTCCTGTCTATGAGGGGTCTTCTGATTGATCTGCTATCCAGAGACCCTCTAGTGGTCTCTCCAGTGGTATGTCATTAAGTTTGATGAAATTGTTGTCTCCAGGCCTACTGATGCGCTGGATACCTCTCCTGAAGCTACTTTTCAGACAGGTTTGTTCCAGTCATCTGAATCTACTGAGTCTTTTTTCAACAAAGAATCCAAGTACCTAGTTTTAGCTCCGCCTTCTAGTTCATCTAGTAAATCAAGAGGTATCCAACATCATGCACATAATTCCTTTATCAGTGGTCTTCTCTCATTCATATTGACTCATAACTATTTTCACTTAGGCCCTGCCTCTACCACCAGCTCAGGAGGAGGGCTATGGGCTGATGGGAGAGGACGGTAGTCTTTGGAGAGGAACCTTCCCTATTCGCAGAAAACATCTTATTTTGGGTGAGGTATCTAGATGATGTTTTTATCCAGTGGCAGGGGTCGACTGAGGAGTTTAACACCTTTGCCATGCTACTTAACATCACTTATATTGGAATGAACTTCACGAGTGAGATCAACTATGAGGAACTGTCTTTTCTTGATTTGAAGATCAGGGAATATACAGACTAGTACTTTCCAAAATGTGACAGCAACCATCAATCTGTTAAGATGGGAGAGCCATCATTCACAGGCTCAGAGAAAAGGAATTCCTAAAGGACAGTATTTGAGGGTCAGGAGGAACTATTCAAGGATACTTGACATTCCTCAGAAAACAAAGGAGTTACAACATAGGTTTTTAGAGAGGAGTTATCAAGCTCCAGTGTTTTAGGTCTTGTTCAAACATGTCCTTGAAAGCATCTTTTAGATGTGAAAGAAAATAAAGGGAACCTATAGGCACTTATGACGAAAAATCTGATGTTACATAGTTTGTAAGGCCGAAAAAAGACAGACATCCATCCAGTTCAGTCTATTGTGCTAAAGTGTTGATGCAGAGAAAGGCACAAAACCCCATGAGGTAGAAGGAAATTGTCCTCATTTTCGAGAAAAAAATCCTTCCTGACTCCAATCTGGCAATCAGAATAAATCCCTGGATCAACGACCCTTTTCCAGAATCCTAGTCACTATAGCTTGATATATTATTGCACTCCAGAAATGCATCCAGATCCTTTTGAACTCTGCTAGTGAATTTACCATGACTAGTTCCTCTGGCATAGAGTTCCACAGTCTCATTGCTCTTAAAGTAAAGAATCCCTTTCTATGTTTATGTAGAAACTGTCTTTCCTCAACACATAGAGGATGCCCCCTTGTTCTGGTTACAGTCCTGGGTATAAATAGATCTTGAGAGAGATCTCTATATTGACCTTTCATATATTTAAACATATTTATTATGTCTCCTCGAAGCCGTCTTTTCTCTAAGCTAAATACCCCTAATCTTGCTAATCTTTCTGGGTATTGCAATCCACCCAGTCTTTTACTGTCTTTGTTGCCCACCTTTGTACCTGCTCAAGCTCTACAATGTTTTTCCTGTGAGCTGGTGCCCAAAACTGTACAAAATATTCCATGCGTGGCCTAACCAGTGACTTGTATAATGGGAGAATAATGTTCTCATCATGTGCATCTATGCTCCTTTTAATACACCCAATAATTCTGTTTGCCTTGGCAGCTGCTGCCTGACACTGGCTGCTACAATTAAGTTTACGGTCAACAAGGAATCCAAAATCCTTCTCCATGTCACTTTTTCCCAGCGTTTTTCCGTTTAACATTTAATCATGGAATAGATTTTTCCTTACCATGTGCATACCTTGGCATTTATCTGTGTTAAACCTCATCTGCCATTTATCTGCCCAGGCCTCCAACTTATCCATATCTCTTTGTAATAAAACATTATCCTCTATTGTGTTGATAACTTTACAGAGCTTAGTATCATCTGCAGATATCGATATTCGACTTTGCAATCCATGTGCAAGATCATTAATGAAAATATTAAAGAGGATAGGGCACAATACTGAGCCCTGTTGTACTCCACTAGTAACAGGGATCCAGTCTGAATATGTACCGTTAATCACCACCCTTTGTTTTCTATCACTGAGCCAGTTACTTAGCCACTTGCAAACATTTTCCCCCAGTCCAAACATTCTCATTTTACTTACCAACCTTTTATGAGGCACAGTATCAAATGCTTTCGAAAAATTTAGGTAAATAACATCCAATGCCTCACCACGATCCAGTCTAGAACTAACTTCCTAATAGAAGCTGATGAGATTAGTTTGACAGGACCGGCCCTTCATAATCCCATGCTGGAACGGAGTTATACATTTATTGTCAGTGAGATACTCCAGGATAACATCTCTTAGAAAACCTTCAAACATTTTACTTACAACAGAGGTTAAGCTTACCGGCCTATAGTTTCCAGGATCACTTTTTGACCCCTTTTGAATATTTGCAACACATTTGGTTTGCCCTAATCCTTTGGTACATACCCTGTTATTATACAGTCCATAAATATTAAGAATAGGGGCCTGTCTAATGACATTACTTAACTCCCTTAGGATACGGGGGTGCATACCATCAGGACCTGGTGATTTGTCTATTTTAATCTTCTTAAGACGGAGCTGCACTTCCTCCTGGATTAGACAAGAAACATGTAGTACGAAGTATTCTTAGTAAACATTGGGATTTACACAATATAGATAATAAACTAAGAGAAGTACTGCCTGTCCGCCCTCTGATAACTTTCAGAAAAGGGAGGTCGCTGAAGGATCGTCTAGTCCATAGCCACTACACTCGCTCTGCTGACTTGTTCCTGTGTCCTGTCCTATTCCTTACGTCCCTGGTCGTGGTTGGTCAAGTTTCTGCCTCAGTGGTCCCAAAGATCTACTTCCCTTCTTGGAATACACTTCAAGGATTGCCTCATGTTCGGTGTACTGTCTTTTTTTGTTTAATAAAGCCTTGAAATGTTACACCGCGGCTTTACCCAACTGTGTAAGTGTCACATGGCGTCATTGCAAGCCATATTTCGGGGCATAATTGCACTGCAATACACCTGAAGTACGGTCCGCAAATACGGTGATTCATAACTCATGGAGAGATATGATTATCTGCCGTTGTTCCCAATGCATATTGTGTGCCGGGGAAAGTGAGATGGGAGACGGCACAGAACCTACTTCTAAAACAACCGGCATATAGTGGCACGCACATAGCAGTGACCCAAAACACACAGCCAGGGCTACTAAGAAGTGAATCCGTAACAAAGGTTTATGTACCAAATATTAAGTTCTAAATTCCTATTGTATCATGTAAATAATACAATGTGATTTTCTGGATTTTTTTTTTTTTAGATTCTGTCTCTAAGTTGTAGTGTAACTACGATAAAAATTACAGACCTCTCCATTCTTTGTAGGTGGGAAAACTTGCAGAATTTCCAGTGTATCAAATGCTTATTTTCCACACTTTAATTCACCTCCCTTATCTCAACATTTAAACAACCACCCAAAAACACTGTTTGACACTTGCCATTTCCTCCTCAGGCCTAAAGCTCTGGCCACTCAAAGAGAAAATCAAAGTCTACAGCAAAACATTGTATCTCAGTCCCCAAGTAATACCCACCCTGTCCCCTCCCGCACATCCTGTAGTCTGCTCTCAGCACTTGACCTGATGACAGAAGAAGAAGTTTCCAGGCTTCTCTTGTCTGCTAGCTGCTTCAGTGACCCCATTCTCTCCCACTTTTGCTCAATCCATTCTCCAGCTGTCATCTGTCACCTAACTGCAATCTTTAACCTTTCTCTTTCCACTTGGATCTTTTCATCCTCCTTTAAACACATTGTTATAACCTCTGTAATAAAAAAAACCACTCTGAACCCGTCCTGTGCTGCCAACTACCGATCAGTCTCTAACCTGAATTGTAAATCCTTAAGTTATATTGTTGTATTTGGGGCATCAGTTAGAATTGGATTTTCAGCAGATTCTAAATTCTGAATCTGCCGAAAATCCGACAAAAAAACCTGTGCTGTGTAGATCTAGGGGGACATGTATAAAGATCGGCGTGTCGAAGTGCCTGTTTTCACGGGTTTTTCTGTGAAAACTGCGCCTGATGTATGTCGGCGTCGAAGTGCGCTCATACATGCGGGGCAAACTTCGACGCCTCCGTCAGACAGACCACATTTAAATTGGTCTGCCTGTCGGAGCTTTAATGTGCCTTACTTTGGCGACCAGCATTCATACATGCGTCAGTGTTTTCGAATGGGATGTATCCCGCCCCAGAACGCCCACAGCAGACCCCTTTATGTTAGGCGCATTAGAAATTGTCATAGCTTTTGCGAAATGCGCCTAACACATAGGGGAGATACGTCCGACAGCGGAGCCGGCACAGAGAGGCGCATTATACACCTGAAAATCGGCGAAAACGCCAATTATACATGCCCCCCATAGTCTTAGAATAATTGGTCTGCTCTCACCTTATTTGCTATCTCTTTGCTTACTTTCTTCTCAACCCTCTGCAATTAAGTTTCCAGACTTTACACTCCACAGAAACTGCTCGAGCTAAAGTTTCAAATGATCTCCTCACAGCTAAATTTCTAAGCAATTACTCGTTGTTGCTTCTTCCTGATCTCTGCAGCATTTTACACTGTAGATCACTAACTTCTCTAAACAACAATATAAACCACCTCATAAATATGTGCAATTTTCATCACTTTTTTTGTTACCAAGTATTTACTTACTCATGATATTCCTTTAAAACAATCACGTTTATTCTCATATCTTTCTTTAAAAATGTCTCTGAGACACAGTGTAGATTCACTCAATCCAGATTATGGCATATACATATAAACAGTCTTACATTCTGTCCTGTATGGAACAGTCAATTCAGCTAGGAGTAGTGATGAGCGATTACGTCGACTATCGTCATCGGGTCGATAGTCGATATCGTCAATTATCATGCCGATATCCGATAGTCGATAATAGATTATCGCCAATGACCATTAAAGTCTATGGGAGAGGAACAACACCTTCATTCTTACACCCAAACAGGGCTGGAGAAGCTGGAATTAACATCCACAACAGTAAACTGGATACATGCTACATCTTAGGCAACACAGTTATGTTATAAAAGTCACAGAAAAAAAGTCACAGACCATTCACTATCCCTGTCTTGTACCACAGCATGACCCTTAAACCTGCATGACCCACAAATTAAAAAGTGCCAGAAGGCAGTATTATTTGAACCATCATTTTAGTTGAACTGGACATTGACTATACCTGTCCTGGGCCACAGCATGACCCTTAAACCTGTCTGACCCACGGATTAAAAAGTGCCGGAAAAAGGAGTCTTTGAACCACCATTTTAGTTGAACTGGACATTGACTATACCTGTCCTGGGCCACAGCATGAGCCCCAAACCTGCATGACCCCCAGATTAAAAAAGTGACGGAAAAAGGAGTCTTTCAACCACTATTTTAGTTTCACTGGACATAGACTATCCCTGTCCTGGACCACAGCATGACCCTAAAACCTGTATGACCCACAGATTAAAAAGTGCCGGAAAAAGGAGTCTGGACTGGAAGGACGAGGAGGTAAGACTGCTGGATGCAGGTTGCATTAACCACTGAAGAACAGATTAGCGACGCTGTTCGTTACTGAGATTCACAGGGCCCTGACCCAGCGATGACAGGCCTGACGGTCCTGCAACCGACGATCCGCTAGCTTGCGTGTTGTCGCCAGCACTGGAAGGAGCACCTTCTTTTGTACCTCTAGCTTTATGTCCTACACCTCTTTTTGCTCGCTTAACACCTGCATTTCGCTTCAGAGTTTTTGACAGTCTCTTATTTAAAGACGGCAAATCACAGCTATTCTTAAATCCCTCTAATTTCCTACAGCCAACTAGGATTATAAACTGAAATGTTTCTAGCGAATACCTGTGAAGTTCGGTCTGGTGAAAGAACCATAAGACAAAAGCAACAGTGTTCTTCCTTCAGTCCCAGGGATTTACAACTGCCCAGTAGGACTAGGAATTGATAGTTTTCAACAAAATATCATACAAGTGCGCTATCTGCGCCAAACTGAGATTCAACAAGTGCAATAAAACTATTCAGAAGTTATACGGATGAGAAATTGCGTTTTTTGCAGCAATGACAAATGAGAACAGTTGATAGAAAATCAGAATTGTCGTACATCGTGGCTGTTTGAAAAAACTAGGGCCGCACCAGCTATTTAAAAGTTATACGGATAACAAACGGTGGTTTTTGCACCAATGAAATACACCAACAGTAACTACGAAATTTCTGTATCCAAATTTAAGTACAAGGTGGCTATTTGAAAAAAAACTGGGGCGAACCAAAGTGCAATACAGCTATTTAAATGTTATACGGATAAGAAAAGGAGGTTTTTGCACCAATGAAATACACCTGCAATTACTAGCAAATTTCTGTATCGTAATATAAGTACAAGATGGGTCTTTGAACAAAATTGGCTTGCGCCAAAGAGAAAAACTCCTAATTAAATTGTGTACGGATAATAAAAGGTGGTTTTTGCACCTATGAAATACAACAGCAATTACTAGAAAATTTCTGTATCCTAATGTAAGTACAAGGTGGGTCTTTGAACAAAAATGGCCTGCGCCAAAGTGAAAAACACCTAATTAAATTGTGTACGGATAATAAAAGGTGGTTTTTGCACCTATGAAATACACCTGCAGTGACTAGAAAAGTTCTGTATCCTATTGTAAGTACAAGGTGGGTCTTCGAACAAAACTGGGCTGCACAATGAGTGAAAAAAAAAAAACTAATAAATGTGTACGGATAATAAAAGGTGGTTTTTGCACCTATGAAATACACCGCAGTGACTAGAAAAGTTCTGTATCCTAAAGTAGTACAAGGTGGGTCTTTGAATAAAACTGGGCTGACAAAATACAAGGTACTTTTTCACAAAAACTGGCGAAAACTGGTTAAAAAAAGCTATTTCAATGCAGGTTCAAAGCAGTCTGGGCTGCACAATATACACTCTCCTTTCAAAAGCCTGCCTGTCTGTCTGTCTGTGTTCGCTCGCTTGGTCCTAGGTAGGTAGGCAGTAGTTAGGCAGGTCTCAATTAGGTAGGTAGGCTACAGGGAGGTAAGTAGATTGGCCCCAGGTAGGTCGGCTGTAGGTAGGCTCCAAGTAGCTAAGTAGGCAGCAGGTGGGCCACAGGTACGCTGTAGGTGGGCCCCAAGTAGGTAGGCGGTACATAGACCTCAGGTATGTAGGCCCCATGTAGGTAGGTAGATTGTTCTTAGGTAGGTAGGCAGTAGGTTGGCAGCAGCCCCAAGTAGCTAAGTAGGGTGTTGCTAGGCCCAAGGTAGCTAGGTTGGCAGTAGGTGGACCACAGGTAGGCTGTAGGTGGGCCCCAGGTAGCTAGTGAGGTGGGCTATAGGTGGGGTCCACAAAGGTAGATAGGTTGTTAAATACAGGTAGGCAGTCAGGGTTTAAGTAGCTATAGGGGGCCAAATAAGTAGGCAGGCAATGTTTTAGGTAGGGTATAGTGGCCACATAGGTAGGCAAGCAGGATTTTAGGTAGTTAAAGGGGTTCATATAGGTAGACAGAAAGGGTTTTAGGTAGCTATAGGGGTCATATAGGAAGGCAAGGATTAAGGGCCCATAGAAGTAGGCTGGCAGGGTTTCAGGTAGCTAAAGGAGCCATATAGGTAGGGAGGGTTTTAGGTAGCTACAGTATATGGGCCCATATATGAGGCAGGCAGGCTTTTAGTTAGGCCCATATAGGTAGGCAGGGCTGTTAATCAAAGTAAGAAATACCTTACTTGCCTCTCTCCACACTCCCCTGATGCAACCTACTCCAGTCTCTGTGCTCGGCGCTCTGTGCTTGTGACGTCATCGCACCTCACACATCAGGACTGTTGATCCTCCGCTCTGCTAAGACCGGGCAGTCCTGCCTTTGAATGCTTGGGACAGAAAGCCCAGGAATTCATAGGCAGGATGCGCTGAGCCCCGCAGCTCCGCCCCGTCGGCAGTACTGTTGCGTTCATTGCCACCGGGTGCAGGAGTGGCACTACCGGGATAGCAGACTGCCCCGGGGCCCAGCCCTGCAGCAGCTGCTACATTTGCTACCGCGGTAGTTACGCCCCTGCATGTAAGGCTGCCTGAGGATGGAGTTTTCCCCTAATCAGGCTTACAAGGTGATTAGCTGCCTGCTTCTCTTTAGTACACACTGACTGGAAGCAGAGTGTGTTTCCCTGCCAGGACAAATAGAGGAGCTGCCAGTCAGTGTGTGCTAAAGACGAGCAAGCAGTTAATCAGCTTGTGAGACTGCTCAGGGAAAACTTTGTCCTCAGAAGGGGCATTGCTAGGCAGTTTTATCCAGTGCACAAGTGTGCTCTACCTGCTCCGCGGAGCCTCCGGAGTATCCGGCGCCGACGGCGTATGTCATCACGCTGCCTGTACCGCATGATGGCATCACGCCGCCTGTGCGGGAAGAAGACGGAGCACAGCGGGAGCTTCAAGGAGCGGGGGAAAGGTGAGTACTGTTTTATTTTTTTAATTTTATATATGCCATATTACCTGCCTAGCTATATACTAGGGGCCATATTACCTGCCTAGCTATATACTGGGGCCATATTACCTGTCTAGCTATATACCAAGGGCCATATTACCTCCCTATATACTCTGGGGTCCATATTACCTGCCTTTCTGTATACTGGGGGCCATACTACCTACCTATCTGTATACTGGGGGCTATATTACCTTCCTGGCTATATACTGGGGGCCATATTACCTGCCTCACTATATACTGGGGACCATATTACCTTCCTAGTTATATACTGGGGGCCATATTACTTGCCTAGCTACATGCTGGGGGCCATATTACCTGCCTAGCTACATACTGGGGGCCATGTTACGGGGGGTCATGTTACCTGCCTACCTATATACTAAGGGCCATGTTAGCTGCCTAGCTATATACTGGGGGCCATGTTACCTGCCTAGCTACATACTGGAGGCCATATTACCTGCCTAGCTATATACTGGGGGCTATATTACCTGCCTGGCTATATATTTGGGGCTATATTAAATGCCTGGCTATATATTGGGGGCCATATTACCGGTCTAGCTGTATATTGGAGGTCCTGTTACCTGCCTAGCTGTATACTGGAGGCCCTGTTACCTGCCTAGCAATATACTGGGGCCATGTTACCTGCCTAGCTATATACTGGGGGCCATATTACCAGACTAGCTATACTGGGGGACCCTATTATATATCTATATACTGGGGGTCCTATTATCTTTATACCGACTGGGGGACCCTATTACCTATCTACAGATTGGGGGACCCTATTATCTATATATCTACCTACTTGGGGACATATAATCTTTATACCTACTTACTGGTAGGGAGTCTATAAACCTACCTAATGGGGGCATATAAAGGAACGATGGGTGACTCCCCATCCCCTATAGCAGATGCCTAGCATTCATTCAGTAGGTAGGTAGGTATATATAGTGGGTATGGAAAGTATTTAGACCCCTTTAAATTTTTCACTCTTTCTTTCATTGCAGCCATTTGGTAAAATCAAAAAAGTATTTTTTTTTCTCATTAATATACACTCTCCACCCCATCTTGAAAACCCCCCAGAAATGTAGATATTTTTGAAAATTTATTAAACAAGAAAAACTGAAATATCAGGCCCTTTGTATTCAGACCCTTTGCTCAGTATTGAGTAGAAGCACCCTTTTGAGCACCTACAGCCATGAGTCTTCTTGTGATTGATGAAACAAGTTTTCACACCTGGATTTGGGGATCCTCTGCCATTCTTCCTTGCAGATCCTCTCCAGCTCCCTCAGGTTGGATGGTGAATGTTGGGGGACAGCCATTTTCAAGTCTCTCCAGAGATGCACAATTGGTTTCAGGTCAGGGCTCTCCCTGGGCCAGTCAAGAATGGGCACAGATTTGTTCTGAAGCCACTTCTTTGTTATTTTAGCTGTGTGCTTAGGGTCATTGTCTTGTTGGAAAATGGACCTTCAGCCCAGTCTGAGGTCCAGAGCACTCTGGAAGAGGTTTTCATCCAGGATATCTCTGTACTTGGCCACATTCATCTTTCCATTGGCTGAAAAGCATCCCCATAGCATGATGCTGCCACAACCATGTTTCACTGTTGGGATTGTATTGGGCAGGTGATGAGCAGTGCCTGGTTTTCTCCACACATACTGCTTACAATTAACACCAAAAAGTTAAATCTTTGTCTCATCAGACCAGAAAATCTTACTTCTCATAGTCTGGGAGTCCTTCAAGCGTTTGTTTGAAAACTGTATGCGCCGTTTCATATGTCTTGCACTGAGGAGAGGCTTCCGTCGACACAATCTGCCATAAAGCCCGACTGGTGGAGGGCTGCAGCAATAGTTGACCTTGTGGAACTTTCTCCCATCTCCCTACTGCATCTCTGGAGCTCAGTCAGTGATTTTGGGGTTCTTCTTTACCTCTCTCACCAAGGCTCTTCTCCCATGATTGCATAGTTTGGCTGGACGGCCAGCTCGAGGAAGAGTTGTGGTCATCCCAAACTTCTATCATTTTAGGGTTATGGAGGCCACTGTGCTCTTAGGAACCTTGAGTGCTGCAGAAATTCTTTTGTAACCTTGACCAAATCTGTACCTTGCCACACAATTCTGTCTCTGAGCTCCTTGGGCAGTTCCTAGGACCTCATGATTCTCATGTGCTCTGACAGACACTGTGAGCTCTTATATAGACAAGTGTGTGCCTTTCCTAATCAAGTCCAATCAGTTTAATTAAACACAGCTGGAGTCCAGTAAAGGAGTAGAACCATCTCAAGGAGGATCAGAAGAAAATGGACAGCATGTGAGTTAAATATGAGTGTTACAGCAAAGGGACTGAATACTTAAGACCATATGATATTTCAGTTTTTTTGTTTAATAAATTTGCAAAAATATCTACATTTCTGTTTTTTTTCTTTCAAGATGGGGTGCAGAGTGTACATTAATGAGCAAAAAATTAACTTTTTTGATCTTACTAAATAGCTGCAATGAAACAAAGAGTGAAAAAGTTAAAGGGGTCAGAAAACTTTCTGTTTCCACTGTATGTGCTGGAAAAGCGAGGATTCTAAAATATTTGTGTGGTAAATTCTTCAGAGATGATTCGTGGTGGGGAGAATTTATCATAGCGGTCTGGGCCAGAAGAAGAAGGGAAGATAAAGTGAACGACTCCTATCAGAAAAGACGTTTCCTGTAAGTCACTAAATGTAACTGCAGTGTAATCACTTACATGTCTGCAGAGCTCCTACATATAACTAGTTTCTACCACTATATGGTCCCTGTATGACGTTAATAAACGTCTTCAGAGCCTGTGTACAACTGATAGTCACATGTTGTGGTCGCATTTGGCTATGGTCTGGTAGTATTATTTGATCCGTAAGTAGTAATAGTTTTAGGTCTTATTGTATTGTAGAAGTTTTTTTTTTTTTGTTTTTTTTTTAGTAACGATTTGTCTGATATATTTGCTCCATGTATAGTTGTATTTTTTGGTGACTGTTACTTTTAAGGTATTACACTATCACCAGGAGGTGAGCGCTTTTGAAAATGCATTTGTCAGTGCTGATTTTCATTGTACAGTGACTGCTGAGGTGATGGACAGGATCTATGTGGAATATGCAGAAAATTAGTGACAGGAACATAAGTTTTTTTTCTCTGTAAAAAACACCTGCCGCAGTTCACAATGTGGTGTGAGAAATGCTGTGTGAACCCAGTACTACTGAGCAAAACTTAACAAAGGTCCTGGTCCCCGAATGTTTTGGAACCCTAGCAACGCCCCTGGTCTTCAGGCAGCCTTACATGTGTTTACATTACTTATCAGAGCTACTCTTCTGTCTGCTCCTATACAGGGAGAGTGCAGAAGAAACAGTTCTCTTGTGTGCTTCTCTGCTTGTTTTGCTTCTCTCAAAGAATCCAACAGCTGCTTTTATTCCATCAGTATGCCAAGGAACAAGCCAGGGAGGAGGAAGGCAGAGGAGAGCAGGGAGCCTGCGCTAGAGTGCGCACTCCCAAGATCACAACCAGGGGCAGAGATATAGAGGAGGTTGCAGAGCCAGGAGCCAATGCCAGTGAAGGAGGCGAGACCAGACCAGAGCAGTAAGAAAATTAACTATGAAGGCAAATTAACTGCTGCTAAACTATAACATTTGGAAAATAGAAACCTATTAGAAAGTTGTTTATTTTTATGGTCCCCTTTTTGTTGAAATATGATCTTTGTAGTGAGAAAATTCCTTTAAACCTTTAAAACAACAACAACAAAAAGAAAAAAAACCTTTATACCTTGTAATTACATTTTGTATAACTAAATTGAATTGAAGGAACAAAAGATGAGGTCATGTTACATCCCTTTCCAGAAGATAATGACAGGATTAAACAGTAGTTTCTTCATTAAAATACATTGCAAGAGAAACTAGAACACGTTTAAAGCAAATAAGTCCAACAAATTCTGGATGTGTTCCCATTATTTTGTAGCCAATTGTTACATTGAACAAATCAAGGCTGTTCTCTCAAACCTAATGGAAGGCCATCCATTTTTCCTTCCCTTCAAAAAGATAAATGTATGATTGATGAGACCAGAGCCATTTCTAGGTTATATAGCCCTCAGGGCAGGGGAAATAATTTCTACCCCCTCAAAGTATTAGGGAATTTTCACACTACGTATTTCGCGGGGCGTACTTCGGGAGAAAGTGAAAGTGGATAGGAGGTGGGCCGAACCACTGCTAAAAGTACGCGCTGGACACTGCATACTTCCAACAACAGGTGTATAGTGAAACTATACGCTGTGTGAACATACCCTTAGTCTGGCTGTAGCAGCGAGCTAAAAACATATGTAGCCCTGGCATGTGAGCACCAAAATATGGCCACAAATAGATCACTAAAAAGTAATCATGACTGGTTTAGTGAATCTTGTTTTATTTGGGCTCGCCACTCCCTTATGTATGTAAACTACAACAACAACAACAAAAGATGAGTAATTATATCTAAATATATAAACACCATATCCTAAAGTCAGAGACAGGCAGACAATCAATTTCATTATATTACATATCATTCTATATATATACACATTGTAAGCACTCGCTTAGCACTTGGACGCCCATTTTGGACCATATGGGGGTGTTTGCTCACGGGGGGATCGCTGTCTTTTGCTAAATGGTATTTTGGCAGGCTGACACAGGGTTCTCTTAGGTCTGGTCAGTTTAAGCCCAGCTTTATCTCTTTAACCACAGAAAAACGTACACGGCACACAAAAATACAAAATAAAACACCTAGGCGTCTAGCCACTAGCTACACATTAGTGAAGTCCCCTCACTTAACTTAGCGGTCAGGCTACGGTCCAGCACCGAAGCACTGTACTCTCCTAGTACACTTTAGGCTTCCGTCAAGCCTGGGGGTAAGAGCCCTCTCCTTAGCTCCTCTGCTGCTCCACTCTCAGGTAGCAAACCACACCCCCCGATCACCTGGAGTAGGAGGCCTTTAATCGGTCTCCAGAGACATACACAAAACCTGATCTGGAATGCGCGGGAAAAGCACCCACACTAACATTATGGCTGTCCCAAAAAAAGCCACCCCATCATAGCCACCTGGCAGCTATTCTAGCCAAAACTGAGTAAGGCCTGTTCACCTCGGCTTAATTGGGGGGAGTATAACGCCGTCTGTGGATGGGACGGGCGCGGGGGGAGCGGGGGAGCGAGCGGGGGGGGGAACGGCACTTAGCGGCCCCATTGACAATCAATGGCGCCCTCGCGGCGCTTTACGCGCTAGAAAGGACATGTCATTATCTCCCGCCCGGCGGATTCGACGGGTGGGGAGAGGAACGTAAATCCATAGTTCTCTTGAAGAACTGTGGAATTACCATAATGAATGGGCCGTTTTTCGGAACTGTTATTTGGGCAATTCGGCGCAGCGTAATTACGGACCGAATACGGCCATTTTAAGGCCGGGAGGTGGGTCTTTGTGGGCTTTTGATATAGATAATCTGTATTTTTTGCACCTTCAATTCACTGGTAGGGGAATATAGAAAGGCTGTTTAGATTTACGTAGATGGCTGCGTCAATGAAAGCTATCTGTGGTGCGCGAAAAGTCAAAAAAAACACGTATCTGTGTTATGTTTTCGTATAATACACGGTATTTTTAGCACCTTTCATTCACCTGTTGTTAATATAGATTGCTGATTTTAAGTTTACTGTTAGATGCAGCGTCTCAAATGAACATTAGATGGGTGCGCAGAAAAGTCAGAAATACACGCGTATCTGTTATTTTTCGTATAATACCACCGGGTATTTTTGCACCTTTCAATCGACGTGAGCGTGAATTATGAATGTGTGTTTTAAGATTGACGTAGATTTTTTTTTTTTTAGCTGCGTCATTGAAAACAGTACTGGGTGCGCAAAAGGTCAAAAACCACGTAACTGTTATGTTTTGATTTAATAAACTGTATTTCTTTGCACCTTTAATTACCTGTGGTGATGTAAGAATTGTGTTTTAAGATTTACGTAGATGCTGCGTCAATGAACAGTTACTGGGATGCGGCAAAAGTCACAAAATAACGTAACTGTTATGTTTTGATATAATAAACTATTATTTTTGCACTCTTTCAATTACACTGTGGTGAATCTGTGAATTGTGATTTAAGATTTAGTAGATGTGCGTCAGAATGAACAGTACTTGTGTGCGCAAAAGTCAAATAAACACGTAGTTGTTATGTTTATCGTTAATACCACGGGTATTATTTGCACCTTTCTTTTACCTGTGTTGAATATAGAACTTGCTGTTTTAAGATTTAGCGTAGATGCTGCGTCCAATGAAGACTAGTACTGGATGCGCAAAAGTGCCCCTAAAAAAACCGTGATTGTATAGTTTTCGCGTTATAAAACACGTTATTTTTTTTGCACCTTTCATTCACTTGTGGTGAATATAGAATTGCGTGTTTTAGTTTTACGTTAGATGCAGCGGTCAATGAACAGTTACTGGGTGCGCAAAAAGTCAAAAAAAACGTAACTGTTATGTTTTGTAGATATAAAAACGGTATTTTTTGCACCTCTTTCAATTCACCTGGGTGAATGATAGAATTGTGTTTAAGATTTGTACGTAGATGCTGCGTCAATGAACAGTATCTGGGTGAGCAAAAGTCAAAAAAACACGTACTGTATGTTTTTGGATATAATAACTGATTTTGTTGCACCCGTTTCAATTCACCTGGTGGTGAATATAGAATTCTGTTTTTTAAGATTTTACGTAGATGCTGCGTCAATAACCAGAGTATTGGGTGCCGCAAAAGTCAAAAAAACACGATATTGTTATGTTTTCGTAGTAAGATACACGGTATTTTTTGCAACTTTCAATTTCACTGTGTTTTTGAATATAGATTTGCTGTTTTAAGGATTTACGTTAGTTGCTGCTGGGTTCAATGAATACAGTATGGCGTGCGCAAAAGTCGAAAAAACACGGTAATGTTATGTTTTGATATATTAAACCGGTATTTTTTCGCACCTTTTCAATGCACCTGTGGTGATATTATTGACTTGCTGTTTTAGATTTACGGTAGCTGCTGCATCAATTGTGAACATGTACTGGCGGTCGGCAAAAGTCAAAAAACAACGCTAAATCTGGACATATTATGTTTTGATATAATAACTGTGTATTTTTTGCACCTTTCAATTTTCTGTGGTGAATATAGAATTGCTAGTTTTAAGATTTAGTAGATGCTGCGTCAGAATCGAACAGTACTGGGTGCGCAAAAGTCATAAAACAAGTAATGTTATTGTTTTTCAGTACGATACCGGTATTTTTGGCAACAAACATACCTTGTGCTGAGTGCTGACTACAAGATTGTACTGGATTGTAATTTTAAGTGCAAGGTTGGAAGTATATAAACAGTCACAGGTGGTAAATGGGTAGAAATTGAACACCTATCTGAAATGTATTACTGAGAATTAAAAGTGAGTTTTGCAGCTAACAAGAGACCTGCTCAGTTACTGAAATGATGTTTATCAATATAAGTTGCAGACAGCGCACATAATCAGGAAATACTTCATAGCAAATAGTTAATAAAAGGCAGTTATTCCATCTACTATATCTACCACTAACGTCTTCCCTGGTGAACTTTATCCAATGTTTCATTTATAGATAGAGCTTGTCTGTGTTCGCTCCGCGGGGGCACCCCCCCCGCTCCCTCCGCGTGACTTTACACCGGTAGATGATGCGTTTAAAATCTCTAGTAATACATAAAATCTTCATGAATCTCTAATATAAACTATATTGGATAGGATCACAGTAAGATAGCAGAGGTTTTTCTCTCACTGTGCAGTAAATAGACTAATTCGCTGAGCTGTGTGGCACAGGCAGAGCGCACGTCTTTTCCTCTATGAGGACGCGTGAGAGACACTGAGGCTGAAACATGAAACGTCTGGTTACTATGTAAACTGAGGTCGATGTGTCTTTTTTCCAGCAATCGCAACCATTACACATCCCAGTCATGACGTCGCACAAGACACATTACCCTGCTCTATTCTATCATCTGATTTGCTGGTCGGCACATAAGTTACAGGAAGCGCGAAAAAAGGCGCGATCTTAATAGTTGATGCTCAGATTGTTTACCTTAATAGATCGCGTATGATTGGAAAATTAGATCTATTTAAAAAACCTTGCCGATTTCAACTTTGTCGATCATAATCGTTCAACATACGCTGTTAAATGTATGAAAGTTGTTTTTGTGCGATCATAAATGGTGTCTAAAGTTTATTGCACTTTGACTAGTGTTTGGTCGCACGTATGGAACTTGCCCGCAAACTGTATGAAAGGCCTATAAATTGGCTGGAAATAAAATGATAAAATCGATTAGAATTAGCATGTCAGTAGAATTGAAACTTGGTACTGATATGACTGGTGGACCATAGGTCCCAGCAAGACCTGTGTGTTCTGGTCTTGCTGTATGTAGAATAAAGGGTTTGAGAGCAGTAAAAAAACAATTATAAAATCTTAATGTAGTAAAATTTAAATATTTAAAGAAAATACTGAACAACATAATCTGGTGGGGTCTATTTATTGTAAAAATTGTTTTAGGGTTCTATTAATTTTAAAATTGATTATAGGAGATATTTTATAATTTTTGCGGTATTATATATTTCATAATAGAGTATGTAGTATAATACAATTTTTCATTAAATTTAAATAATTTAATTTTATATACTTTGATAACTATCATAATTTACTTACATATCTTACTATTACTTACTATCATAATTTACAAATCTAGCTCCACTTCGACTCCACAGGCTCAGACCACATTAAAATAGATCTGCCTGGTCGCGCAGCAATGCTCCTAGTTTTGCCGAACCACATTCTTATCTGTGTCTAATATTACGAGTGCGGTGCGACACGTCCCCAGAACGCCCCCTCATGTTAGGGCATTAAAGTGTTTGAGTCTTATGAAAAATGTGCCTAACACATTCGTTTAGCACATTCAATATTGTAGCCGGCTCACTTTGGCACATTTTATGCCAGAAAAGGTTGAAAAACCCGATCATACATGTCTCCCTAAGTGAGTGATTTTCAAGAAGCAATCTATTACCACCCAATTGGTAGTGAAAACCTAAGTAGAAGGGAAATCCATTATTTAATCCATTGAAATTTCAGTCCAAGGCTTAGTTGGAATAGGTAATGGCTGCAGGAAACCTGAAGATACCAGCTTGGAAGGTTTGTATGGAGCACATAAAGTACAAAAGGAGACAAATTCCTGGATATTTTGTTGCCAACCTCACCACCAACATAGGATATAGAAGACTGGAATGCTGGAAAAGGAAGGGACCCTAGGAAAAAATGTGACTGGAATACTAGTCAGTGTTGCCTATTGTATTTATGATGGATCAGGAGCAAATTTTTATCACTGGAGGATTTTATTTTATTTATAAAATCATTTTACAGAAGTAGGGCAGGGAGTTCCTGGAGTAACTGCAGTAGAATACAGACTCTCTTGACCATAGAATAAAGTTTTCCTGAGTCCAGAAATTGAGGCAGGATTTGTAGAGGTTGTGACAACATAACAAAAATTGGTTTCAGGAAGGTTAGCATCAGAATGAAGGTGATGTCCTGACTTTTATCTATTGTATGTGGGACTCAATATTTTCTGGTTTCACAGAATAAACAGGCAGGTCACATGCTTATAACCTCTTTTCCCACAGTAGAGGCATGGTCCTTGAGTTAACCTGCTGATTCTCCTTTCCTGTGACAGGACTTTATAACCTAATTGTGTTAGGTCCTCCTGAGACCAGAAGTTGTGGAAGATTATTAAGAGTTGGAACCAGACAGAATACAGGTAAGTGCATTTCATCACTTGGGACCTCTCCCGAAACAGAGATTTACTAGTGGCTAAGTAGATCAGGTGGTCAAGAGCTGAGTTAAGATCACAACTGCCCAGATCATTTTTAGTGACCTGAGACAGTTTTTTTACAGAAACCCTTGCTAGAGACCCAATGATCCATCTTATTTCTTATGCATGGGCAGTAGAACTTA
Organism: Phyllomedusa bahiana; assembly: GCA_025379985.1. Classification (NCBI taxonomy): domain Eukaryota; kingdom Metazoa; phylum Chordata; class Amphibia; order Anura; family Hylidae; genus Phyllomedusa; species Phyllomedusa bahiana. The sequence goes on from JAODAL010011498.1 coordinate 77,160, forward strand.
ATGGCACAGTGAATGATAATGGAAGTACTTAGGCATGACAGAGCAGAAGCTGTAGAAGAGATGTGGCCAAGTTTTTCACAAACCATCAAAACTGTGGCCAGGAAGAAGGTTGGCAAAAACATGATCAGGTTGCCTTGCTATGAAATAGATAATGCCTACTGCCTGGAAACAGAGTTTAAATAATATAGTACACTGATTAATAAACCCTTGAATGGCCTTCTGATCACCATTAAGTAAAAAATGGAGGTCTACTAAATACCAGAGGCAGTGGTTAAAGCAAGTGCAGATAGTTGCATATGACTGAAGGAGTCTTGCCAGATTGATTTTTTGGCAACTAAGACATCAGCAGGCAGTTGAGTAGACATTGCAGTACATTTATGGCTTGTTAACCTGTTATAATCACATATTTGAGATGTGGATGCTGAGTATACTGGCTTGAGGGGTCTCAGGGATCTCCTGATTTAAGGGGTCTCCTTCAGAATTCATTGAATTAGCTCTACACATGTAGGACAAAGAGGTTAATAAGAGATTACTTACCAAGTACATGGCTCTTCTCATTTTGCTTATATTTAGAGTTAAAACAGATCTTATCTCCTGCTTTCATACACAAGCTGCCCTAGGTTACCAAACACCTCTCTCTACTCTAACAGGCTCTAGCATCTTTTTGTTATCTGCAAGACAGAGCTTGTTTTTGTTTCTTATTGACAAACTTAACCCTTTAGGGCTCTGTATTCCCGTGCACTGGTGTTTAGAATAATCGTCATTAATGTTCCTCTAAAAGGATCAGCTAGGAATAGCAGAGCTGATATGCCAATCACTGCTGCAGAACCACCCACAGCCTAATCAAGAAGTGTGTGTCTGAAGCTTGCTGTGGCTCTGTGAAACAGCATGGAGGTGTGGACTTTGCTATTGGAAGATCCAAAGATCCCCAGAATATTTATAGATTGGCAGCCTTTGCTCTGATAGAGCCAACGGTCAGAGTCCAGAGTAGACAACAGGTACAAAATAAACAAACCAAGGGTGATACAATATCCAAGAACGAGTCTAAAGGCTCTACTGAGATAAGACCCAAATGTACAACATTACATACTCTAGATATCAACTGTACATATACATTGCATAGACACAGCCACATTGTACAGAAGCGGCATTTGTTGTTCTTAACCAGGGACTGTGTGCCATTTCTACTTGGCAGATGTTTAGCACGATTATGCAAATTTACACTGTCGTTCTAAGTCTTTCATTACATTGCTAAGTTCACAGCCAGGTTTGTGATTTCACATCTTTTATTTCATCACTCTGCTACATCCTATTTAACTAGATACTCTTCAACAGATGATTACTTGAACAGTTTTACATTGGTATCATTGTTATTCTATTTTTATTTCTTTTTTTCCCAGAGATTGTGACAAGGACCTTGAAAGGCTGGAAACATTCTACACTTTGTAAAGATTGCTGCGGTGCATGACTGCCATTTTTATTTACATGTTATTTTCTGTGGAATATAATGAACCTTATAAGCATTAATTTGGAACTTGCTGAGATTTTAATTAAAATTAGTGTGAGTGGTGACAAGAAGTCTCTAATTTAACAACTATCTACTTGCATCCATGAATTACAACCATACTAATTGATACTGGAGAGAATATTAGCATAAGGGCAAATATCCTGCAGAAAATGTTATCAGAAGTCTATATAAAGATCTACAGAACCTACAGTACACACAAACTGAATTCCCCTATTCGGAACTATATTGCCATGAATGCAGAAGATCTCCTGAGATAACCTTTTTGGTCAGTTAGGTGCATAGGGTTATCCTCACAAAGGAACAAACTGAGCCATATTTGAAAACATGTCTACCTTTAACCATATTACAGAGTTACCTTGGGCCACAATCAGTGGTAAAGTCTCTGAAATTGTTAGTCCAAGGATGTCAGGGTTCCTGACATGGATAGGTTGAAAAAAGTCCATAACTCCCTATATTTAATGAGGCCACCAGTAGTATCTTGTAATGGGATGTATGGTGTGCAACCTTCCTAGGTGACTAATTATCATGAAAAAATGTGCCCAGTTTAGAACCCAGTGGAGTAAAGATGGTTCAAAATAATACTTCTTAGAGAGGACAAAGGAAGGAATCTTGAAGATGAGCTAAATCATATATACAGTATACTGCAAAAGTGTGTACACCCCCTCATATTTTTGTAAATATTGTATTAGATCTTTTGATGGAACAACACTGAAGATGTCCAATATAAAGTAGCCAGTGTAAAGCTTGTATAACAGTGTAAATTTGGTGTGCCCTCAAAATAACTCTACAAACAACATCAGTGTCTAAACCGCTACCAACAAAAGTGAGTACACCTCAAGTCAAAAGAGATAAATTATGCCAAAAGTGTCAGTATTTTGTGTGGCCACCATTATTCTTCAGACCTGCTCAACTCTCTCCGGCATGCAGTTCACTAGAGTTTCACAGGGTGCAACCACTGGAATCCTCTTTCCCTCCTCCATGACGACATCACCTTGTGCTCCTCCAACTTATGTTTGAGGATGCCCCACAGATGCTTCATAGGGTTTAGATCTGGAGGCATGCTTGTCCATCCCAGCACCTTTACCCTTATTTTCTTTAACAAGGCAGAGGTCATCTTGGAGGTGTGTTTGGGGTCATTATCATGTTGGGAATACTGCCCTGCAGGCCCAGAGGGTGGGATTCATGCTCTGCTATGTGTGTCACATTACCATGTTGGCATTCATGGTTCCCTCAATGAACTGTAGATCCCCACAGCTGGCAGCTATTATGCAGCCCACAACTATGACATCCCACCACCATGCTTGCCTGTAGGTGCAAAGGACACAAGAGTTCTTTATATCATCACCTGGTTGGGTGCCACACACTTTGACTCATCTGATGAACTCAAGTTCAATTTTTCTTGATCGCATCAGACCGACAGGACCATGGTCCTGTAATCATGTCTTAGTTTTCTTTCTCGCAATCAAATCGATTGTTGCCTTTGCCTTGTGCATCATTTTTAAAAGAGGATTCATCCTTTCACAAAAGCATACAGATCCCCAATTTGAATCCAGTGTGTGGCTATATGTATCTGAGCACTGACAGGCTGACCACTCACCTCTACAGCAATGCTGACAGTGTCACAACCAGCGGTTAGTTTGCACTGACACCGTGGACGTCGGGTATTTGCGGATCTACTGTACCACTGCGAGTGTAAATGGTAGGCTTTTCGTGGGGAGTGGTGAAGAGCCAAAGTGAGTGCGGACAGGAAACGACTGGGTAAAAGCAGAGGTGATGGGCCTTGGTGGGTATAGCTGTAGACAGATGGTAGAGTCCCAGACAGGTAACTGAAAGGCACAATGTCAGGAAACAGCAGGAAACTAAGCACTGTAGGGTTAACACAGGAAATAACTGAAGATACTGGTAACACGGGTTTTAACTCAGCAAAAGCACAGCAGACAGGGTTTAGGCTTCTAGGAAGAACACCAATGAACTGACCCTGAGGAAATTGCTGTAAGTTCCTTTTAACACCGAAGGTCACAGGTAATTGGACAGCTAATTAAGAACTATCTCTTTAAATCTAAGAAAGCTGCTGCATGTGCAACCTAAGGGGCTGGCGTGCAAGCAGAGGAAGCCACAGGGGATGGATGCATGCAGGATAGTGAGCAGCAACAGGAACAAGGACAGGTGAGTTGTAGCTGGCAGCTGGAGCCACTGGGACAGAGGAACTTACCACAGGTACACAAGCTGCCGCGACCCCCACACAGGGAGTTGCAGTAAGACAGAAGCAGGGGCACAGGAATGTCCACGGGCCGATACAGGGGCAGTGGCATGGACTGTCACAGTATCCCCCTTAAGTCCTCCCCTCCGGACTAGCTGGATACCGCAAAAACCACCTGGTGTAACCACTTCCTCCTTGGTATTCCAAGTGAATGTTTCTTCAGAGGGAGATTGTTCTAGCAGTCTGGGTATCTTCTTGGACATGGGGAGCAGGAACAATAGAAACGATAGGCTGGGGAGAGGTGGGCGGATAATACAAATGATTGTGAGTCAGAGATCTTTCTTGGGTTTAGACTCTAACAGCTGGCAAAACAGAAGCAAACTGGCATGGGCTGGGGTAGGCTGTGCACTTGATGTGCGGATTGAGGCAGCTGATGATTGGACATTGATCACCCTAAGTGGTAAGCCTCCTGTTTTCCGCAAGATACAACAAACCAGAAGTTGTAGAGATGAAGGGCAGGTTAGGACTGGTCGGTTGTTGGCAGTGCAGTGGATGGGTGCCAGGTGGGACTTTTTTAGTAGGGGGTTATAAGCAGCGTGTTTGAAAGGTGGCGATGGGAGATCCCAGTGGGTGAGAGTGAGGTTGAAGATTGTAGATAGATAGAGAGACATAGATGGGGAAACGACTGGGACAATGTGGGAGAATGGGTTCACTATGCTGGTAGTGGGGCGAGAGACAAGAGAAGGCTCTGGAGTGGACACAGAAAATCTGAGGCTCCAAGTAGAGGCCATATGTTGCTTGCGTGTAGGTCTTCTCTTTCCCGGATAGCGGGCTCTGTCTTCCTGCATAGCTAGCTCCCGAGGCGCTGCAAGAGGGGTTGAAGAGGTGCTGAAAAAATTGGTGCCAGGTGTGGGACCCTGTGGATTGAGAGGCTTCGTGCTGTCAAAACCCCAGGATGCCCGCAAAGCAAACCAATGCGGGGGGCCAGGGGATGAGGTCACCAACGGGGGGAAGGTCACACCCCGCTTTTTTGTTTTTGATGCCCCGCCAGTCCCTCCCAGAAGGTTGCGACCGGGGCCTTTGTTTTTTCCACAATATTTTTCTTACAGCATATGTCCCCCGTGGAATGCCCTGCAGGGCCCGGGAAGCGAGGAGGGACAAGGAGCCTTCCTGGTTTTCCCCAAATACTCTATGGAAGGCCCCCAGGAATGTGACAATTGGGGTCACGTATCCCCACGTTTCCCCCAGGGGGGTAACTTAGGCCCCTGCTTCACCAAAGCAGATCATGTGAGGACTATCTTGGCCCAATCCGTATGACACCAACACTAAATAACCCTAAAGTGAAAAGGGTAGTACCGTTCCCTAAATTAACACATACCACGCCAGAAGGGAAAAATTCAAAAAATAACCTTTATTAAATAGCTCATTAAAATATTTTTTCAAAGGCCAACAAGACAAAAAAAGTGCCAACCATAAACACCCACAAAAGCACAATGACCCCCACCTACCAAACACGGAGATCGCCCAATAAAGGGCCTCCCGTCTGGAACCTAACCCTTACACAGGTGGCCCAAAACAAAACCCCTTCCCCAAAATTTAACCTTTCCCTAGAAGCAAAAAATTTCCTCAGGGGACTTATTTTAAAGGGGGGAACATATGCAAGGGGGAAAAATGAAAATATAGCAAGGGGAAAAAATAAAAACAAAAATAAAAAATACAATCACTATTATGACAAGGTGGGAAAGAAAAAGACAGTGGTATATACACAAATATAGACAATAACCACAAGCCCAAACAAACACCTACAGGGTGCACATAAATATTAAAATACGCAGCCACAGTCACGATGATACACCTTAGGAGTGTGGTTTTAATAGTCCTAGAAAGACAGTGGGACTAAAGCATACGTTTCTTTTAGAATCAAGCTTACAAGCTCCAGAGGAAAATATCCACCAACACTAACTGTCTCAATAGCAAGACAGACAATGCTTTTCACATACAGTGTCAGAGTACCTTACCAAACCATGGCAATATCACCTAGAATGGACAGGTTAGTCTTAGACATGGATAGGAGATCACCTATTTTTCCTCCAGAGTCGTCCGGTAGCCGTAGTCAATCCTACTCCCACGTGAGGCACAAAATGCGGATTACACTGTGCCACTAATGTCACGCTCGTCACCGGACTATGTCGCGCCAGAGCCAACACGTGACTGTTGGCTGCGTATTTTAATATTTATGTGCACCCTGTAGGTGTTTGTTGGGGCTTGTGGTTATTGTCTATATTTGTGTATATACCACTGTCTTTTTCTTTACACCCTTGTCATAATAGTGATTGTATTTTTTTTTTTTGTATATATATTTTTTCCCTTGCTATATTATCATATATACCCCTTGAAATATGTTCCCTTTATATAAGTCCCTGAGGAAATCTTTTGCTATTAGGGAAGGTTGAAACATGTTGGGACAGGGGTTGCTAGAGTCACCTAGTGGGAAGGGTTAAAGGTTTCCCGACGGGAGCGTCCTTATTGGGAGGATCATCCCGTGTTCTGGTAGGCTAGGGTCATTGTAGCTTTTGTAGGGTGATTATGGTTGTGCACTTGTTTGTCTGTGTTGGCCTTTGTAATATATTTTAATGAGCTATTTAATACAGGTTATTTTTTAGAATCTCTTTCCCTATCTGGCCCAATCCGTAGTGAACTGATTCAGGAATCCTCGACAGGCTTTGGGGTCACCACTGTAGCGGGTGGGCAGTAGCAGGTGCAGAGAGGAGCTTCTTGACATGGCTAGAACAGGGACATCACTGGAATGGGAGCTGGTACGAAAACCGGAGTAGACGAAGCCTCAGGGAGCTGTTCTTGACGAGCACCCTGGCGCGTGCTTTCTGCCTCAAGAGACTCTGTGTCTGGCAATGGAGCTTTGGCGGGATCCATGGGCCAGTTGTTCTGTCATGCTGCTCAGAGGAGAGGATGGTGGATCCACTGGTCACCTCATAGAGTTGGCAAAGCCTACGTTATTGGGGGTGGGGTTTAAAGGGGCCCCTTTTTCCTTTTACCCGAACCCCTTCAAACAGGAAAGGGGCCTTGAAAGCAAAAGGGGGGGCCCCCCCCTCACTACCCCCCATGCAGGTCCTACCCTAACAACCGGGGTTTGGGGACCCTGGAACAGGGTTTTAAGGCAAAGCAGCAAGGGGGAATGGCAGGGAGGGATGAGCAGGAACCTGGCAGCGGACAATGGCAGAGATAATTCAAAAAAAGGTCTGGGTTTTAAATCATTCCACCCTTTAAACCCTTGGACTTTAGGAAGGTAGGCCCCAAAAAAAAAAACTAGTTTGAATTTTCAGAAGAGAAAACAGGGCCCACCAAAAAACGAGAGGTTTTAACTGAAGCCCCCCCTGTCCCAAAACAAAAGTTATAGGCATCCCTTGCAAACAAAAGATATGTTGCAAGTTCAAGCTGGCTAACTGCGGTGCTGATGTTAGACCTGGCCGAGGTGTAAAATGCAGCCTTTTGGAAAAAACGGTCCACAACAACCCAGATACCTGAACATCCAATGGAGGGTGGGAGTGCAGTCATGAAGTCCATCGCGACATGGGTCTGCGGTACTTCTGGCATTGGTAGGAGTAACAGGAATCCAGTGGGTTGCAGATGGGAGCTCTTATTCTGGGTACAGTTGGACCACAAAGTCCCATAAAAAAAAAAAAATTGGGGTTTTTGGGGAGGGGGGGGCCACCAATAATGCTGGGCCAAACAAGGCCAAGGGTCCTGTGGGATCCTGGGGACCGCCCAACCCCAAAAGGGAATGACCCCAGGACATTACATTTCTTAGTGCCAAACCCCCCAAAGGTCCCAAACCTGGAGGAAAACCTCCCTTTTCCCCAAGGATGAAATGGCAGTGGGAATAAGGTGATTGGGGGAAACCCGGGCGCCACATTCCCCCCGCACCCAAGGCTCTGGAGGTGCATCAGCCTTAGCGTACTTGGCAGTTGGATGAAAGTAAAGTTAAAAATTGAAACAGGAGAAAATTTAAAGGAAACCCCGGGGTTGATGATGCATGGGTTCAACAGTGGAAAACCGTTGCCCCAAAAATCCGAAAGGTAACACAAAGCGCTGGGGGCGCCGGTCCCTGGTTTAACCCCGGGGTTGGGCCCTGTTGATCAACTTTCAAGAGTGAAGAATGGTTAAAGAACCACGCCAAGGGGGTTGGGGTCTAAAGGGCCCCCCCGGGCTTCAACCCCGAGCCCGGGCCCAAAGCAGGACTGGAATTTGCTGCGGGGAAAACCCCCCGGTCGCTTTCCCCGTTTAAAAGTGCCTACTGCGGGGACACCGAGGGGCAGGACAGGAACTTTTCCCGGCACAGAAGCATTGGTAGACAGGTACAGCAGGGAAAAAAATGCAGCAGGATACACAGCAAACCGGGGCTGGTAACAGCAGGATACAGCAGGGAACGGACTGGTAATTTAAAGGGAGGGTTAAAAAGGCAGGTCTATACGGGTGCAACGGCAGGATACAGTAAAGGGACTGACAGGTAAAACGGCAGGAAAAAAGCAGGGACTGGACAGGGAAAAATGGAGGATACAACAGGTTTCCCAAAAATTTTTGCCGGGGGCGGGGGAGAACCAAAACTTTAATCCAGTTGATTTAGAAACCAGTTTTGGGAAAACCAGAGTTTGTCTTTTAAACCCGAAAACAGCTATATAGAGGAAACCCCAAAGATGGCGTTCACAAAACCCCCTTGAAAAACCCTGGCCGGGGGCAATAAAAGAGACCAAAGGGCAAAACCAGATATTCAAAATGGCTGTTTTACGGGTGTTAAGTGTGGTTTTTCCAAGTTTAGAGAAACTGGGCCCCCGGAATTTTATAAAACAAAACTGAAAAATTTCGGCAGTGGGGAGAATTTTTTGATGGGGAATTTTTTTCAATGCCCAAAGGGTCAAGGACCCCCAATCTTTTCTTCACCCAAAGAAGAAGAATCCCGCTCCCGGGGGAAGGGGGACGGGTTTTCGGAATGAAACCCCTTTGGCCCAAATTTCCCCCTGGGATGTAAACTGACCTGGCTTTTAATTTTGGGGGGCGGACAGCAGATATACCCTACCACGAAATTTCCAGGGTTGGGGCCCCGATTTGGGCAATCATAGGGCCGGTGAGGTGGTAGAGACTCAGCTTGTTTCGTATAAAAGATGTCTGCAAATTCCTGGTAGTACACTGGGAGTCCAGGGAGCGCAGGAGCAGCTGGCTGAAGAGTTGAGGCACCCACAAGATGAGAAGGACGTGAAAACGAGATGCAAGAAGAATGGCACTGATTGCTCCAGCGTGTAACATCACCAGAATTCTAGTCAAGGTACAGACTGTGCCTACATAACCAGGAGAGTCCCAGAAGAATCATACTAGATGAGCAAAGAATTACGAGAAACGAAATCGGTTCCTGGTGCAGAACCCCGACACGCAAAGTGAATGGCTAGGGAAGGATGTCGGATGGCAAAGGAGAGAAACTTCCCATTCACCAAAGAGATGGAGAGAGGCTGTGCCACAGGAACCATGGGCAGATGGAATTTGGAGACCAGAGCAGAATGGATGAAGTTACCTACCGAGCCAGAGTCCACGAAGGCGGCCACTTGAAGACTGGAGCCAGACGGTAGGATTAGACTGACCAACATGGTCAAAGGTGGAGAGGTAGATTCCTCACCCAGGTTTGCCTCTCCTACAACACCTAGGCTATCAGTAGATAATCTGAGGCTCCAAAGTAGAGGCCCATATTTCTTCTGTAGGTCTTCTCTTCCTCGGATAGACGGGCTCTGTCTACCTGCATAGGCTCTTCCCAAGGCGCTGCAGAGAGGGGTTGAAGAGGTTGCTGAAAAATTGGTGCCAGGTGTGGGACCCTGTGGGATTGAGAGGCTTCGTGCTGTCGAAGAACCTCCAGTTGATGCTCCGCAAAGCGAACATCGATGCGGGTGGCCAGAGTGATGAGGTCATCCAGACTGGTGGGAAGGTCACATCCCCTTGTTTGTCTTTGATGCGACCGACCAGTCCCTCCCAGAAGGTTGCGACCGGAGCCTTGTTGTTCCACAATAGTTCTGTACAGCATACTGTCCCACCGTGGAGTTGCCCTGTCAGGGCCAGGGAAGCGAGGAGGTATACTCTATGGAAGGCCGCCAGGAAGTGTGACAAGTTGGTGGTCACTGTATCCCCTCGTTCCCACAGGGGAGTAACCTAGGCCAGTGCTTCACCAGATAGCAGAGTCATGATGAGGACTATCTTGGCCCAATCCGTAGTGAACTGATTCAGGAATCCTCGACAGGCTTTGGGGTTACCGCTGTAGCAGATGGGCAGTGGTAGGTGCAGAGAGGAGCTTCTTGACATGGCTAGAACAGGGACATCACTGGAATGGGAGCTGGTATGAAAACCGGAGTAGACGAAGCCTCAGGGAGCTGTTCTTGACGAGCACCCTGGAGCGTAATTTCTGCCTCAAGACTCTCTGTGTCTGGCAATGGAGCTTCGGCGGGATCCATGGGCCAGTTGTTCTGTCTTGCTGCTCAGAGGAGAGGATGGTGGATCCACTGGTCACCTCATAGAGTTGGCAAAGCCTACGTTATGGAGTGGAGTCTAAGGGGCCCCTTGTCTTCACCCGAACCCCTTGCAAAGCAGGAATGGCTTTGATGCAGGGAGCCCCCAGGTCACTACCCCCGATGCAGGTTCTACCAGTAACAACCGGAGTTGGAGACACTGGAACAGGCTGGAAGGCAAAGCAGCAAGGCAGATGGACAGGCAGGCAGGAGCAGGAACCATGGCAGCGGACAATGGTCAGACAAGCTAGGTAAATAAATGCAAACAGTAGAAGGCTTGATTGGGAATGCACAAGAGAACATCACTAGGAAACGGATACCAACAACTGGCACGTATGGCAGGAAGAGGAATCCCTAAAAAGCCCCAGCCCAAAGGGCATTGGAAGAAGAAGAATTAACTGTTGTGCGCTGGCCCTTTAAATCCAGAAGACCAGCGTGTATGCGCCCATAGTGGCCGGCAGAGAAAGGTGCGCCTTGCAGCAGGAGGAAGCAGAGACGTGTGCAAAAAATCAGAGGAAGCAGGATGGGGCTTGATGATTACAGCGCTGCGCAAGGGCGAGAGCCAGGAGCGGGCATGCTTGCGTCATGTTGCTGCTTTTGCTCAATAAAAACAGTTTTATTCAAAAAGGAAAACACTTTTTTGTACCACCATAGTTTTTGAAAAGCCAAACTTTTTACATTTTTCTGTGTACAGAGCAGTGTAGCAGCTTGTTTTTTTTGTAAGATGAGTTCACTTCTTCTTGGTATCATTTTTGGGAGGACAAGGCTTTTTGATTGCTTTTAAATCCCTTTTTTGGAAGGCAGGGTGAAGAAAATACTGCAATCCTAGTGGTATTTTTTTATTTTTAACAGAGCTCATTGTGCAGTACACAAGACAAGTTACTTTTACTCTGTGGGTCAATACGATTAAGGGGATAACCATTATATATAGTTTTTTCTTTATGTTAAAGCGTTTTTATTGTGTAAACCAGTATTTATGCATCACTATCCTCTAAGCCAATTGTGGTACATTTTTGGAGACTTTTCTGGACTGCAAAACTATACCCTATTGTTTCTATTGGCTATTAAATGCGTAAAATGGATCAAGAAGTGACATGTCTCTTCTTTGTACGGATCTGTAAAACCCAATACAATAACATATGTAAAATATGTATCGTCCAAATGACAGTACATATTTTACATTGAAATAAATGAAAACTCAATGGAACATTGTGAAATACGTATTTCAGTACCTTATACATACCCAAATATGTATTTCGCAAACGCCGTGCGAATATACCCTTAGATTATTTATTTTTTAACAGTCTACCTACTTGGCATGCTGAATGTAGTGTAGTAAAATGTGGAAAATTATTCCTTTTCCAATGATCAAATAAAACAGTTGCCAAGTTAGGGAGTCAGGTTAACCCTGTTTATTTAGTGTAGAATTTCTGCAAATGAAAAACTACCCCTCACGGTTTGACCTAAACAATGGTAAGAGACCTAAAAGCTGTTTCACAAATATCCTTGTCCCACTCCGGAGAAAGCTGCAATGCATTGCACAGTCGCTCCTACAAGTACAGTACAGGATGGTATGTAGGTATACAAAGCTAGGCAAACAAGAAAAAAAGCCATCCTATTGATTTGATATAGATGGCCTAAAATTGGCCATCAATCTTGTGATGCTGTTAGAACACTTTAACACCAATTAATAATAATTAATACAATGAAGAATAATCCATTAAAAGTTCTGCATCTTTTTGTGTTTTTGGACTGATTACATGTCGCACATAACATGACCGAGGCAGTCCATCACAGGTTGTATTGACATACAGTACATAATGATGCCACTACTACAACCAATAATTGGCTGCATTGATTACATGCTTTGTGTGACTTGTCATTCAGCTGGGATGTAAACGAGGTAAGGAAAAAGGAGCAAAATCTCTTTTTCACAATGTCATTTGTCGTATCTGTTTGGGCTTACACCGGCAGTTCTGTCATTTTTAAACACAGAAACATGTATCACCTTTTGCTGTCACAATGATGGATATCCTGGTGGATTCTGATGTATCGTTTTATAAGTCATTGGGGCTTGTCAGGGATGTGTTGTCTGTCAGAGCTGACACAACTACAAATTTTTTACATTGTGAATCACATGACAAAGATGATAACATAGAAGAGAAAAAAAGCGACAGATTTACTATGGCAATTTGAGCCAAAATACTTTGGCGTACATGCTGCACGGCACTTTTTTTGTATTTTAGACTGTTCTTGAATTCTTCGGCACATCCGCAAATAGGGTTTAGTAATTGCGGAAGGGGCAAATTTCTTCACAGGAATGGAGCACGGTAAAGATGGACCCCGTGGGCCAAAAAAAATTCACCAAATTTTAGTTAGAATTAGTGGCATAACCTCTAGTAGAAAGTGTAAACTAGACGTTGTAAACATGCACCAGACTTATCAACACTATGATAAATGTGGTGCAATTTTACAGTGTCTAGTCTTCTTTTATATTAAGTATTAAACTATTTTAGTAGATCCGCTTATTATTTTTAACCACTTGAAGTTAAATGTGAATGTATGTTAAGACTGAGAACAATTTTGATTCTATATTTAAAAGTTGCTTAGCTCTTATGTTGTCATATTTTATTCTTCACATACTATATGCTTCATAGAAGCTGCTATACCAAAAGTTCATGCATCTCATTTACCACTTCAAAGCTATATTATTCTTTTCATGTTAAAAAGAGTATCGCTCCAGAAAGCAAAGCTAGTGCCTTCCCAATTTCACATTCAAAGGCCATATCTTAGAAAAATAATAGACAAGTATTTCTTTCAAAATAAACATTTTTTACAAGCACTTTTGCATCTTATATAATAAAACAAAAATGAATACCATACCTTAATGCAGGATTAAAACTGAATATTCAGTTTAAAGTAGATCATTTTCTACTTTCACTCCTTAGGAACTTTAATACCTTGTTGCCCCCTTATAGGATCTTACATGACACATTACCTTTCATGTCAAAATGGAAGAAAATATACTTTTATGTGGTTACAAGCCACCCCCACTGCACCACATTCTAGAACTCCCAGAATCCAAAGGAAAATGCCCCTCAATCTTTCTACTAATTCTTTTTTTTCGGTGGCATAAACTGAATTACAACCTTTCAATGCATGTTAACCTCAACTATAGGCTTTATATGAACATTAATATTTGAGTGCTCCCTTTTAAATTCATATGTCATATTGCGTTTTGTAATATGACATGTTTTTTTAACAGTACACACATTATGCAAAACAAATCACAGCAGAACATTTAGCAATTTCTCCTTATAAAAACACATGTGGAACAAGTCAGATTAGGCACAGAGTACGTGCATAATTCATAGCACCGTGTTGTAATATTTTCCCCTTTTTCAGCATAAAATATATATATGAAACACAGGAATTGATTACTGTAGACAAAATTCATCTCTGCAACTTTGTTCAAAAGATCTTCTCCTACCTATCTTACTATTATCTATTATCTATCTATCTATTATCTATCTATCTATCACTTCTGAGGGGGGGGTTGTAGTTTTTACATCAATTTAAGGCCGTTTCACAGGGGCTTATTAAGCCGTAATTGCGAGCCCGGATTGCCTGCTTCCCCGGCTTGAATAAGGGGCGGGGGCGGGGCGCTGCCCCCGGCCCCAAGACTTGCTTTTTATCAACGGCGCGTATTAAATAGTTACATAGTTAGTGGTTAAAAGAAGACACATGTCCACGAGTTCAACCAAGGGGGGGGAAAAAATGTGGGTGGGGGAGAGAGACAAGGACTTAAACCCCAGGCTCTCACGGGTTTAATGCCCCAAAACCCACAAGGCAAGAACCAACCTCTCCAGAATGACCTATATTGCCCCCAGAGCCCCCACCGGCCAGGATCCAAAATTTTACCTAGCACTACGCTTAATATTCTTAGTTCCAGGAGGTTCTAAGTTTTTATTTAATACATCTCAAAAAGTTCCTGTTTTTGACCACTCCTCAGGAATTCCCAATTTACGTTCTTACAGTGAAAACGCTTTTTCCCCCTCTGGAATTAAATCTTTTTTCTCTGGCGAAGGGAATGTCCCCTTTGGGTCTTTTAGGGGGCTTCACCTGAAATAATTTTTCCCCATATTTTTTTAGGGACCATTTATATTTTTATAAAAATTAATCATGCCCCCCCCAAGCCGCTTTTCTCAAGCTAAATAATTTCATTCACTAACCTCGCCCCATAACTAAGACTCCACCCCCCTTAAAGTTTGGTTGCTGTCTTTGTACTCTCCAGCTCTATTACACTCTTCTTAAACGGGGCCCAGAACGAACGCTATTCAATGAGGTCGCACCAATGGCTTTGTACAGCGTGAATGACATCCTTGTCCCCGGAGTCCATCCCTCTTTTAATACACGCCAAAACTTACGGCCCCCTTAGAGGCGCTGTTTGACATTGCTCTGTTTCCTGTTTTTATACTAAAAGAACGCCCAATCTTTCTCAAAAACGATTTTTCCCAAGTTTTTCTCCCCTGGGGACATATACCCCTGTATATTATTTCCCCCCAGATGAAAAACCTTACTTTTTTCCAATTTGAACCCCATTTCCCAAAGGGGTATCCCCAAAGGGCACTCAGTGTGCCAGGTCTGCTTGAAATTTATGAGCATTTCCCATAGATTGCACTCCCCTAATAGCTTGGTGTCATCGCAAAAATCGAAACCGTGCTATTGATCCCTTCCACTAATCTTTTTAAAAAATACTTTAAAATAAAGGGGACCCAATACTGACCCCTGCGGCACCCACTCCAACCCGGGACCACTCAAGAGGATTCATTTACCCCCCTCCTGAGAAACGATCCCAGCCGTTTTTAATCCAAACACACGTTTATCTCTAACCAATGTTCTAGTTTACCTAACAAAAGTTTAGGGGGACTTCAAACGCCTTTTGCAAAGTCTAAAAAACACAATATCCACAGTGCCCCGCAAAACCAACTTCAAACTCCCTCTTTTTAAAAGAAATCAGATTGGTCGCAGTCTTCCTTAGTAAATCCATGTGGCAATCATAATTATTGTGTTTGTCAAATACTCCTGTATATAGACCCTCATGGCCCTTCAAACATTTTTCCCACAAAAATGTTAAACTTTCTGGGCTATAATTTCTGGGGAAGACTTAGAACTTTTTTTTAAATGGGGAAATACAAATTCCTTTCCCAGTCCCGGCACTTTTCCAGTCACCAAGGAATCTCTAAATACTGTACAGGGGAAAAACTGTACCCAGCCCGAGCTCTTTAAAAACTTTTTTGGGGGAAAGCCATCAGGGCCTGGAGCCTTGTTCACATTCGTTTTTTAACTTGGGTTTGACTTTTTCTACACTGAGCCCTTTTTAAATTTTAGCAGTGATGTATTAACAGAACTGGCACCACCTAGATTTGCACTTGGCCCCCCCCCCTCAACTACCATCTCCCCCTTAAGTAATACTGAGTGAAGAACCTTTAGTACCCCCTTTTCTCTTGGCACCAGTGACCAGCTCCCCATCACAGGTTTTTAAGGGGCCAATTTCTCTTACTTTGGCTTTTGGCATTTTTATTTTAAAGAATTTCTTGGGTTATTTGTGTCCTTGGCCATTTTCCTTTCATTTTTAATTTGTGCTTTTATCACTTTTTTTTCAAATTTATTAAGCTCTTTTTAAAAATTTTTAAAGGTGATGCCGAGCCCTCTGACTTAATTTTTTAAAGGCCCTTTTTTTTTTTGTTTATTGCCCCTTAAAAAAAAGGTAGAAGCCATTTTTTTAGTTTTTAGTCGCCTATATTGTTACCCATAGGGAAAATTTTTGCAATAAATTTTCCCCCAAAGATATTTAAAGCTTATTTTGGCTTCTATATCAAATATTTTTTTCTAAAAGGTCCATCTAGGGCCTGTATTGGTCCCTAATAAGCAAATTTTTGCCCTTTTAAAATTAAATTTTTTTATTTTCCCCCCCTGTTTTTCTTTTTTCCAGTTTTTTGCTAAAAAAAATTATTTGTGGTCACTGTTACCTAATTTTTTGAAACCCGGACCGTTCCGACAAGTTTTCTTTATTTAAAAAGACCAGATCCAACAAACATCACTTCTAGTGGGGTTTCCCCCACAAAAAATGCCCCATAAAATTATCCTCTAACAGATTGAGGAACTTCCCCCTTTTTTTAGGCGATGCAGAACCGTGACCCCGTCAATGCCTGGGAAATTGAAGTCACCCCATTATCACTGTACCCGCCCGATTGCCCGCACCAAATTTATTATGCATCTGTTCTTTTTCTCCCCATGAGTTGGGGGTTTTAGATTAACCAAAAATAATTTTTTCTGCATTAATCCCACCTTGTATTTCCACCCACAATGTTTTCCCCAACAAGCTACTCCCCCCGTATTACCTCTTTCCATTTCCCTTCTATCATTCCTTTCATATAAACACACTCCTCCTCCCCTCCTGTTCCTCCTTCTTTCCTAAAAAAGATTAAAACCTTTAAAGGTTTACCCCCCCAATCATGCGAGGGGGCCACCCTGTTTCAGCAAACCTACCACATCAATCAACTCCTTACAACTAAACCCTCAAGTTCCCTATTTTGGTAGCAAATTTAGCATTGTAAAAGACATTTTAAGTTCCCCCTTTCCATTTTTACACTTTCCGTCAATGGTTTGGGATTGTATTAACATGTTTCATTAGACATCATGGGATCATTTCATTACCCCGATCAGGGGAACAGGCCCTGGATTAAAATTTTAAACCTTTTTTTTAGATGGCGGGTTTTTCCGGGTTAAACATCTCTCCTTCTGGTAAAATGGCATGGGATTTTTTAAAATTACCCCTTTTAAAAATTAAAAGGCAACGGATTATACATTTACCTTTAAATTTGACGCATGCGATTTTTTAATTATTTTTGTATTGAGCCTTTTGGTTTTAAAGTGCAAGTGATTTTCTCCCCCCCGGCGGATTCGGGCCCAAACTAGGAGGAAGGGGACGGAATTCCCCCTTGGTTTTTTCTATGAGAACTGTGGATTTTCCGTAATTTAAATGTTTATGTTTTGGGGCCGAAATGCAGCACAAAATTTCCCGCGGGGCAGTAAGGCTCCCCAAACCGCGGCGAAATTAAACCGTGTGAACGGCCCCCAAAACTCTCTTTCTTACCTGGGGGAAAACTCAAGAAAAAAGGAGGGGGGGGGGAACGCTGCAGGGGTAGGGCAGAGGGCCCCTCCCTTTAATGTTTTTCCCCCGGGGAACACAAATCTGTAAGGTTTTCTCCCCCCCCTAATGGTGATGGAGGTGTCCTTGTTTTCATGCCCAAAAAAATAGAAAAGGCCAAAAATTGGGGGTTCAAATTTAAACACATTTTGTTTTTTTACTCCAAGCGAAGGGGGTTGAACCGGGGCATAGGGCCCAAAAAAAGCAGCATCCATATCCTTATCTTCCCCACAGCATAAAAATGGGGTTTTTAAAAACTCGCAGAAGCTTACAAGTTTCGCCCCAAATGTTCCAGAAATTTTCCCGTGGAGGGAAAAAAACTGAAATGGGGGTTTGTAGTGGGGGGTTTTTTACCAGGGGGGTAGCCAAGGATTTAAAAAAGACTCTGAAGAAAATGATCCCACTTTTTTCCTCCCGGCAAATTTTCCAAATATTCCCAGGGCTCCAACCGGGGAATGTCTGTTTTTTCTCCTTTAACCTTTGGGTTCCCCGGGGTTCCCTTTCCTAGGGCCAAGGGGGAGGAAATAACAGTGCGGGCTCTGGGAAAGTTTATGATAATTCCCAGAGACCAAAAGTTGCAGGATTTCACCTTAAACCCAACAGGGAAACCCCTTTGGGGGGATCCCCCTCTCCCCAGAAAAAATCCATGGAAAGAACTCGGGTAGTAGAAAAAACCCAAATTGGAACCCCCGGGAAGTCTCCCATTTCAAAACTCCTGTGAAGAAATCACTGGGTTTGGGAATCACAGTTACCCAGCTACAGGGAATTATAGATTTTAAATTTTTCCCCCTGATTGTCCTTTGGGACCATCCTTTTGAAGGGTTTTTTTTCACTATTAACCTCAATCATGGGGGGCCGGGGGGGTGGGGGTGGAGGGAGGGGGGAGTGGTAGTGGCTAACCCTAAAACCCTTTTCACATTTTTTCAGGGTGGCGCCCCATCCCAAAACCTCTCATCCCTTTGGGCCCTCACACAGTGGGGGGGACCTGCAGCTTGAAGGATGTTCCCCGACCCCGGGGTACACTTCATGTGTATGGTTCCTCTCCTGCTGTTCAATGCTGCGTGCTGTGGGGACCCGTGATGTTGTTCAGAAAGCAAAAAGGGTTATTTTTGGAAAAAAATAACAATACCCCTTTTATTTGCCATCAAATCTCGTGATTCCTTTCTTTCGTTCTTTACAGTCCTTTTTTCAATTGTTTTTCAGCTAGCAGCCAGTAGGTTCCCTTTTAAATAAACTGTCTTCTTTTGGGATGCAGTTTTGGGCGCAAAGTTTTCCAACCCTAGGAGAACGAACCCCTGTGCAATTCCATTTTGATTTTCAAAGGGGATAGGGGAAAAGCAACCCCGGGAAAATTAAATCAGGTGGACCAGGAGAGGCAACATTTGGCCAAATGGTTCCCCAGGCGGGCCCGGGGGATCATTTTGCATGCGTCTCATGTAACACCTTTGTACCTTCCAAGAATCCTCCTTTTCTCAGCTGACGTAACTCTCCCATAAAGTTCTTTGTCTCTCGCAGTATCCAGCCGTAAATTGCAAAGGTCCTCACCAGCTGTAGCTGACGAAACCCCAATTTTTCCCTTCATCTTCCCCGTGATCTGAAAAAAGTTCAACCACAGGTTTAACCACAAAACAAACAACCAATCTAAGTTTATTTTTATCCCTTTTTTGGGGGTTCACCCCTAGCAAATTTTTTTTTTTCCCTCCCTCCTGGCGCTGGGTTACTTTCACAGAAAAGCAAATTCATCAAGGAAATTAGCAAATCTCAATTTTTCTTTAATGCGTTACAGTCATCACCATTTTTTACGGGGGAAAACCCCTGAAAATTCCAATTTCAGTGCAAAATAGAATTTTTTTGTGCATTTACTGTGGCAGCTATAATCATACCGTAATATTTACAAGGATTAACAGGTGCAAAGGGGGATACAACCCTTACACTATGGGGTGGAAAGTATAATGGGGGCTGCACAGATATCTGGTGTCTTTTCGCCTGACATCGGGCCGCCCCGTTGTCATTTTTAAAGGCCCGCAGCCTTTACAGGCGCTTTAGGGGGGGCCCTGTGGCACTTTGTATACGCCAGATTCGGGTGTGTGTGGGGGCGGGGGACTAGAACCCACAAAGCTATAGTTTTTAATTTTTGTATGGATTTCGGGCGCTTTCAGGGCATTAAAAAGTTCGCCCTAGCGCTGAATGTCCCGATTTTTTGACCCTGGTGAGCAAGTTCTAAACCGGGTTTAGACTAATATTATGCGCATTTAATTTGTCGTTTAAATTTCATACATGCCACCCTACATATCTATCTGTCAGAGACCAAAATCAAACCAGTAACTTTTTAATTATATATTCTTTAGTATCAAATGAAAAGCAGAAAACATTTTAGCAAAAAAATATACGAAGGGCCAGCATTAAACTTCTATCTATTATCTATCTATCTATTATCTAATCCATCTATCTTTCAGGGCCTTTCCCGGGGGCGGCGTTTCGCCCGGGCGCCGACGCTCCGCTCACCGGGGGGGCCCGGCCCGGCTCGCCCGCCCGGAGGAAGCCCCGGGTTTCCCCGCGGCGTTTTAAAACAGCCCCCAGGAGCCACTCAGCAGCTGCACGCACTCGTTGTGCAGCTGCAGGGGGGGCAGGACGGAGCCCTGTCCTGATCCCCCCTGTATCAGCGACCAGGGGGCCCCGGCTTTCCCCGCGCCCCTGTATGCTCGATCCCCTCGCTGGCATCTGCCCCCGAGGAGATCTCGGGGAGTGCGTGCAGCGTTAAAACGGCTGGTGCGTCACGCCGCTTTCACGCTCTGCAGCTCCCGGGCTGGACCGGGGACCGTGGTTGGTAAGTAATTTTTTTTTTATGTTATAATTGCCAGGGGGGCATCTAAGGCCAAGGGGGGCATCTAATGGGGGAACAGGGGGGAATCTAATGGCAACAGGGGGGGCACCCCATGGGGAACAGGGGGCATTTAAAGGGGAAAGGGGGATTAATGGCTCAGGGGGGCATTAAAAGGGAAAAGGGGGGCCCTAAAGGCAAAGGGGGGGACCTAATGGCCACGGGGGGCTTAATGGGACAGGGGGACAAAATTGCAAAAGGGGGCATTTTAAAGGCTACAGGGGGGGATTAATGGCTAAGGGGGGATCTAATGGGAACGGGGGGCTGTAATGGCAAAAAAGGGGGGCATTAAGGCTCAGGGGGGCTCTAATGGCAAAGGGGGGCATTAATGGCTACAGGGGGATTTATGGGAACAAGGGGCATTTACTGGAACAGGGGGCTTTAATGGCAAAAGGGGGCAAGGGGTTTTTTTCCCAAAAGGGGGGGGGAAAAAAAAAGGGGGGATTTTAAGGGGGGGCCCAACAAAAGGAAAAGGGGGGGATCTAATGGTAAGGGGGACATCTAATGGCAACAGGGGGGGACCTAATGGCAACAGGGGGGACCTAATGGCCACGGGGGGCTCTAATGGCTACAGGGGGGATCTAATGGCAAAAAGGAGGGATTTAAAAGGTACGGGGTCTAATGGGTACAGGGGGGGATCTATGGCAACGGGGGGCAAGAAATGGCAACAGGGGGGGCCCTCAAAGGCTACAGGGGGCTCTAAAGGCTAAAAGGGGCATCTAAAGGTATGGGGGGGATCTAATGGAAAAGGGGCACTAAAGGCAAAGGGGGATTTTTTGGGAACGAGGGGCTCTAATGGGAAAAAGGGGGATTTTTTGGGAAAGGGGGGGATTTACTGGCAAAAAGGGGGATTAATGCTTCAGGGGGGCATCTAATGGCTTCAGGGGGGGAATTTTAACGGTCAGGGGGGGCATGTCTGGCTACAATGGGCATGTTGGTACAAGGGGGGCATGACTGGCAACAGGGGGGCATGTCTGGGAACGGGGGGCACTAAAGGGGGACGGGGGGCATCAAGGGGTTTAAGGGGGGATTAATGGTCAGGGGGATCTAATGGCACAGGAGGGCATGACTGGCTACAAGGGGCATCTACTGGCACAGGGGGGGATGTAATGGGTACAAGGGGGGGCTTACTGGGAAGGGCATTATGGTCAGGGGTATTAGTCTGAAAAATTGGGGGGGTCAAAATTTTTGTTTTGATATTTACAGGAAGAGTGGCGGGAAAAGATTTTTCGATCGGTACAGATAGAGAAGAAGAGAAAAAAGAAAACTTTCAGAGCGTCCCCTGTAAGTGCCTGGAGGGAACTTTACTTTTATGTCTGCAGGCCGGTACGCGGGGGTCCCAAAACTGTCGGGCCCTGTAGCTGGGATATTGGGTTTTAGTTTTAAAGGTTTTTTACTCGTATGGTCAGTTGTATTTTTCGTCACTAAGGTGGTGATATGTTTTGGTGGGGGGACGTAATTTTTTTTTTGGGCACAAAAGGGTCTGGTGTCGCAGTATTCGGTCACTAAGTGGTCAGGTTCGCTTTTCGTCCACTTGGTCCGGTGTCGCGTATTTGGGCACTACGTCTGGTTTATATGTGGTCTTGGGTGTACGGTGTTATTTGGGAAATGTAGAAAATTTTTTAGTAGTTTTAACGTAGCACATTGTGGTAAGCCGTTGTATATTTTAGATTTTTTTGATATTTAGCAATTGTCGCATTGTGGCCATTAGTTCGGGGGGGGGGGGGGGGGGCAAAATTTCTTCACCTCGCCCTGAGTGCAATTTAGCCTGGAACGGCCCTGTATCTATCCATTTATGTATCTGCAACTTACCTCTCGGGAGAGTAAACAGTGTTTCACTACATTATTTCCTTTCATTCTTTTCCATTGTGGCAGGCATATGGAGACTGCTCATCTGCAACATTGCGTTACCTGACCAGCTGTTCCTGGCAGAATCTTTGGGTTTACCTGCTACTGTATATGGCAAGTTTTAGCAATTGGGCACAATCCTAATAGGCCCAAACACTGTCACTGATGTTGTAGTATGAACTTTGGAGTGTCCAGTTCATTATTTTGAGAATATAGTACAAATCCTGCCTCTGTTAGATAAGCACGTCTCTTTTCTTACAACTGTTTGCTTATATTGCATATCTTGCAATAAATAAATGTTTTAGTGGATGTTTTATGATATATAAAAATGCTTTGTATTAAAAAAACGTTATG